>BQKN01066049.1:327333-385717 GCA_022839385.1 Asparagus kiusianus
AATAAAAGAGAAATGCAAACCTTCAAATAATTCTTCATCTTCATCTTTATCTTCATCATCCAACAAAGAGAAGGAGAGAAAAATTTAAAGTGGTGAAAAAAAATATTTTATTAATTGTAACAAAAAGTTACAAATTTGAAAGGCCTTATCAATTAAGAGTAGTCCTCCTCTCCAAAAGTAGTTACAAAAATTTTCACACCTTTAACCCCTCACTCTCTACCCCTATTTATAGTAAACATCAATGAATGTGAGCCCTTGGATTGAAATCTTATCCAAAACCATCAAAAATCAGCCCTTAATTCGTAACAGAATTGTCAGTATCGATGCCAGCATCAATACTGGCATCGATGCCGGCATCGATGCCAGCATCGATGCTGGTATCGATGCCCTATCAAATTTCTGCTTTCACGGATGGCTTCGTCTCGTCGAGATAGGTTATTTTTATATATTATATGTTAAATTCCGCCTTCCGGATTGAGAGATATGGTCGTTTCTTTACGGCTAACCATCTTGAATACATTTTTTTTTCATATTTGATTTTTTTATTTTCTCCGGCTTCTACAAGCTACTCGGCTTGATTCTGGGCTTAGGCTTTTTGGCTCTTGCTTGTGTTCTTTATTTAGTTCATGGGTTTTTGTTGAGAGATGGGATTTTGAGCTTTATTCTTCATTAACCTGTAATTAAAGATAAAAACAATTATTAGTGGTATATTTATTTATATAAAATAGATAATGAGGGTATTAAATTATAATAAAATATGATTATCAAATACCCATACACCTAAACTTTTGCTAGTCCTCTAGCAAAGAAAATAAAATAAAAGAAAACCTAACTCACTTTCGTAGGAATTGCGGTTGTATTTAGCGCATACAACAAGCCTTTAAACCCCTAGGTTACCCTAGTGGACGAGTTGTAGTCTCGTGAGGGTTTGCAGCGAATATACTCACAAAATTCGGTCAACTTGCCAAATTAAAGAAGTTAGTAAATAACTAAATTTACTTGATAATTGAAGCTAGTTATTACTCAAGAAAACATTTTTATATATAACTCTAAGGTATATTTCCTAGAAATATTCTCATTATAGCAATACAAAACCAAGCCAAACTTAGAAATTTAATTTAAAAGTTTTGAAAAGAACATGCTAACTCTTTGTTTAAAATAATATTCAAGTTGTTTGATCTAAAATATTTTCCAAGACCATATATACAAATATAACTATGTATAAAACATTTATTAGTATTTTTATTTTTTTATATTATTATTATTTTTAACTCTTTCTTCCTTGGTGATTTTTTTCTACTTTAACGGGCTTTCTAAGCGACCATTTAACGAGTTTTGGGCCAATGGATCCCAACTCAATTTGGCTTAGGTCATTAAGTATGGAAATACTCATTGGGCTTAATTACTCGATTAACTTAGGCTTTATAAGATAGAATCACCTTGAATTTAAGAGTTTTTTTTCTTTTTTTGGTGCTCATTTTTCGCACTCTTCTTTTTGCAATTTTTTTATATGTATATGTGTACATATTCTGAAAAATATGTAAGTCAAGCCACTTTAAAAAATTATTTTTAACTCTAAGCTAAGCATGTATTCCATTATTTTAAATAAAAATCTAAGTTAAGGCTAAAGTAAAGTATACTACTTTAAAAATCATTTCTTAAGAACTTTATTTAGAGTTATCATAAAAGGTGAACTTAAATAAATAACTAACTAGGGATTAGAAAATTTCAAATTTATCAAATAAATCAATTATTACATAACTCCATCAATTTGGCAAGTGACGATATTTTTATAATTTTTTTTAAAGAAAAAGGGAACAAAAATGTAACTAAAAATATAAAATAAAGAGAGAAAATAACTAATTCCTACCCCACACCTAAATTTTGTATTGTCCTCAATGCAAACTCTATGATGCATGAAGTAAAGCAGATAAGAAGTGAAACACTTACATTTGGTCGGCTGATAAAAATCTGCAGTTACCTTTGGTCTGAGGAGGATGAAATCAAAATTTTATTTTTTTTTTCTTTTTTTTTCTTTTTTTTCCCTTTTTCTTCTTTTTTTCTTCTTTTTTTTCTTTTTCTTTTTTTTAACAACTGAACAAGAAACTCTCAAATGAGAGAAGAATAAATTCTTTTTATTATTCTGAAATAAACAAAATAAACAATGTAATGAAATATTCAACATGAAGAGTTCCTGTTCTACATTGAATCCTACCTTACCGTTGAAAATTCTTCCCCGGATTTTAAACAAATTTAGAATTATATAATCAATAATGTGAATTTCCAAGCATTTCGGGGTGTTCAGTAATTCTTGCAACAAAGTAAGGTAGGTATTATTGGTGTTATGCATTTTACATTTCTTAATGAACTTAGACTTTTGTACTGTGAAGTTTTGTTTTCTAACAACCAATTTTTCTGTGAAGTTCTAAAAATTTGGTTGTTGATTATTCTCCAAGAATCTAAGTTCATCAAGAAAGAGTTCTTTAAAATTTAATTCAAAGCAGCAAATGTTTAACACAGTTTTATTATTCTCAAGGACCTGATCTGGTTCTTCTAAAAACTCTAACTATTCATCAAAAATTTTCTCAAAACTCAAATCAGACTCTTCTTCTTCTTCCTCTTCTTCTGATCTTTCCTGAATGTAATTTATTTCTAGAGGCTGATTATTTGGCTGGTCCCCTGGATTAAAAATGTTGAGATTAGCAGTCAAATTCCCAAATGACAGCTTCATTTGACCAGTTCTACAGTTGATGAGAGCATTAGAAGTGGCTAAGAATGGTCGTCCTAAGATGACCGATGTTTGTCCTTTGGGATTGGAAACAGACTATGTTTCCAAGACTATGAAATCTACTGGAAAAATAAAATCTCCAACCTTAATCAGAACATCCTCTAACTCACCTATAGGGACCTTGACAGATCTATCAGCCAACTGCAAAGTGCAGCGGGTTGGGTTCAGTACACCTAGACCAAATTGCTGGTAGACTGAATATGGAAGCAAATTGACACTGACCCCTAAGTCTAAAAGTGCCTTATCAATGTGAGTATTACCAATGATACATGAAATGATGGGGGAACCTGGATCTTTATGTTTCAAAGGTATGAGATTTGATAGCATTTTACTGATATTGGCGGCTAAAAAGACTTTCTTTGGAACATTTATTCTCCTCTTCTTAGTGCATAATTCTTTTAAAAATTTAGCATAAGATGGAATTTGTTCAATTACATCTAAGAGAGGAATGTTGACCTTAATCTTTGAATGTTTCTAGGATCTTCTCCTCTTGAGGGGAGTGTTTCCTAAGCCTGAGTCTATCTGGAAAAGGAGCAACTGGTCTAAACCTATCAAAAGCAGGCTCAGGTTCCGGTTCAGGCTCTTGGTCATCTGAGGCGGGTAATTGTTGAATAGAGTCATCAGAAGGAGAAGGAGAAGGAATTTGTACTGGATCAAAAGTTTGACTTGGGAGAGTTCTCACTTGATTATCGACCTGTCTACCTGACCGAAGTGAATGGATTGCATTCAATTGAGCTTCATAGGATGAACTGCATCCTGTGTCCTTAGGGTTGACCACGGGTTGACTCGAAAATTTTTCTTTCTCTCTTTCACTCACCGCACTAGCTAGTTGACCAAGTTGGGATTCTAATCTAGCTATAGGTTGAGTGTTAGAATTGAGCATTTGTCCGGTTGATTGCATAAAGGAATTCAGAGTGCTGGATGTTTGAGTCAACATATTCGTGGTTTGAGTGGAGGCCTTAATTATGGTTTCCAAACCCCTTTCCAAGACATTGAGACGTTTATCCTGATCTGGATTGTGAGGAGTCTGAATTACAGCTTGATGAAGAGGAGATTGATTTTGATACGGCAGATTGGGTTGTTGATATTGTGGATGAGAATTGAAAGGAACTGTGTTTCCCCTAGGAAAATGTTGGGTTAAAGCGGGTATAAAGTTTTAAGTTCCGGGAGAATTTCCTTGATTCCATGCAACGTTAGGATGATTTCTCCAACCTGGATTGTAGGTTGGAGAGAATTGATCATTTGCAGAACGTTGGAATGCAGCGTTGACCTATCCTAATGGCTGATTATTTCCTAAGAGAGGACATTCTTCTGAAATATGAGATGGTGACAAACAGTTGGGACATCCTGAGGCTGAAACTTGATTGATTTGAGCCGGGGCTCTTTCCTTGATTTCTAAAGCTTCTAACCTACGCATGATTGTGGACATCCTAGCTTCAGATGCAATGTTCGACTCTAAGGAAATATCATTGGATTTAGGTTGGGGAACTGATGACACTCGGTCATCACAGTATTCCCATTGCATGGTTTTTTCAGAAAGACTCTCTAAAAACTCCCAAGCTTCATCGGCGTTTTTCCTCATGAAATCCCCGTGGCATATTAATTCTAAGGAAGTTTTTGCAGAATAATCTAATCCTTCATAAATTATTTGGCACGATCGCCATTTTTCTAAACCGTGATGAGGACATTGTATGAGAAGATCTTTAAACCGGTCAAAATACTTCCAAAAGGGTTCTCCCGAGACAATCTTAAAATTCATGATATTGTTTCTTAGCTTCACCGTTTTATGGATAGGAAAAAATTTCTTAAGAAAAACGGTGATAAATTACTCCCACGTAGTGATGGAATTTACGGGTAAGCTATACAGCCATTTTTTTGCTTTGTCTTTAAGAGCAAATGGAATAAATCGGAGTTTGATCGCATCTTCTGTTAATTCTCTCATTTTTATCATAATACATACCTCCTCAAATTCCGAGATAAAAATATATGCATCTTCTGTTTCATTTCCAAGGAATTTAGGAAGCATGTTTATGTAATACGATCTAAGCTCAAAATTTATTCCATTTGTTTCGGGGAGCCTAATACAAGAGGGGATTGCATTCCTAATGGGATAGCACATATCATGAAGAACGGGTGGATTAGGATGCTCCATTTCTATAATTGGTTCAAAACGAATTAATCGACGTGTATTATCCCTAATCCACTGTTGCATACACCAAAACTATTTCTTTTTATTTTTTATTTTTTTATAAAGAAAGAGAAAAAAATTTAGTTTTTTTATGAGAAGAAAAGGATTAAAAAAATCTCAACTAAGACAAATCAAAACAATCACTTTTCAATCATTCTAATTCTAGGGTTTAGCCTAACTCATTAGACCAGCTCCTAACCAAAAACTCCTACAGTGAAAAGATTAAAGTTTTACCCAGGTAGTTAGCTAGGTAAGGATAGTACTAGAGGGTGATCAAAGATCAATTAAGTACCTCTTTCCTTACGGAGAGCTTTACGCAACCCCTAAACCTTGCCTTAGACACCAACTAATATGAGAAAACTTAAACCGGTTCACTTAAGGATTTCTTGTTCCTTATTGAGCTCGAATCCTTAGGGGCCAACGTCTAATGAGTTTTATTAGGCTTGGGTAGTGTAGTGAGGAATTAGTGATTTTTGGGCTAATGAAAGGGTGATGAAATCCCTCACCTTATCTTGATTATGGGGTTTTTGCCCTTAAAGATATTTTTAAGTATGTGCTAAATCAAGATGCTCAAATCACTTGGTGAATTCCTACACTATATGAAATGCAACCCTATGAATTAAAGCAACTAAAAAGGAGGGAAAAGAAAAATCTTTTTTTAAATTAGGGTTAACAATCAAACAAATGAGAAGGGGGGAATATGTTTGAATTTATTATCTTGTTAGTAAATGTCAAAGTGGAGGATGGATTTTATTATGGTCAACAAAAATAAAATCTTTTTTAAGTCCTAATTGTCTCTGAATGTGAAGAAGTAGCTAAAGGGTGGAATTAAAAACTAGAAAGAGTACCCGAAAGCAAATCTTCAAATCCTAATTCTCCAATCCGCGATCTTCAAGCTCCAAGCGTTTCCTTCATAAAAAAACACACAAGTTAAAGAACCAAAATAATTAAAACCTGCTTAAGCACCTTCCCCGGCAACGGCGTCAAAAACTTGATGCGGCATAAACATGTACCAAAAAGGTTACAAGTGTACAACCATGTCAAGTTATAGTATAAAGATATCGATCCCACGGTGAATATGTTTTTGTAGGAGAAAATATAAAATCGGTTCTTATGTTATGTGCGTGACAAAAAGGAGTGATGAATAAATGAAATTGTGAAATGAGAGTGAAAGTGATAGTGTGTAAAACGGCGTAAAATGTAAGTAAGAGTGGATGTGACAAAGAATGAGTGTGATTAATAAGGCAAGAAGGAAAAATGAATAAAATCAAGAAACAAATAAAAAAAGTCAAGAATGAAGAACAAAATTCAAGAATAAAAGAAAATGCAAGAAATTAAAGATGGTGGATTCAATTATAGATATGGGTAATCTACAATTAAACCCACTTCTTAGAAAATGATGATTCCCTAAAGGGTTCTAGCCTAAAGGCGAATCAAACAAAATAAAAATAAACAAAAAGAAAAACTAAACCCAAGAGGGTTCTAGCCTCAAGGTGAATAGTATAAGAAATTAAAATCAAACTACAAAATAAATTGCAAATTCTAAACTATAAAATAAATTATAAGAATTAAATGCAAGAAAATAAATCTACTCTATAAGCATGAAATAAATCTAAGGCAAGAGGGTTCTAACCTCTTGGCTATTTAACAAGAAAATAAACTCTAACTACAAGCATAGAAATAAATCTAAACTAATAAGCAATAAAAAAGAAATAAAAGAGAAATGCAAACCTTCAAATAATTCTTCATCTTCATCTTCATCTTCATCATCCAACAAAGAGAATGAGAGAAAATTTTAAAGTGGTGAAAAAATATTTTATTAATTGTAACTAAAAGTTACAAATTTGGAAGGCCTTCTCAATTAAGAGTAGCCCTCCTCTCCAAAAAGAGTTACAAAAATTTTTACACCTCTAACCTCTCACTCTCTACCCCTATTTATAGTAAACATCAATGAATGTAAGCCATTGGATTGAAATCTTATCCAAAACCATCAAAAATCAGCCCTTAATTCGTAACGGAATTGTCAGTATCGATGCCGGCATCGATGCCGGCATCGATGCTAGCATCGATGCTGGTATCGACGCCCTATCAAAATTTTTCTTTCACGGATGGCTTCGTCTCGTCGAGATAGGTGATTTTCATATATTATATGTTAAATTCAGCCTTCCGGATTGAGAGATATCGTCGTTTCTTTACGGCCAACCATCTTGAATACATTTTTTTTTCATATTTGATTTTTTTATTTTCTCTGGCTTCTACAGGCTACTCGACTTGATTCTGGGCTTGGGCTTTTTGGCTCTTGCTTGTGTTCTTTATTTAATTCATGGGTTTTTGTTGAGAGATGGGATTTTGAGCTTTATTCTTCATTAACCTGCAATTAAAGATAAAAACAATTATTAGTGGTATATTTATTTATAAAAAATAGATAATGAGGGTATAAAATTATAATAAAATATGATTATCAGGAGCCTACTGCGGCTCGGACTCTGCTTGCCCAGCTCTCCGGGTATGAGTTTTATCTCGACTGCATCCTCGTTCCGACATTTATAATATCGAGAGGAGAGCTTATGATCATAGTAAGTGAGATCGCAAACATATATACATATATATAACGTATCACAATACGTATTCATAACATATAGTATTCACGTAAATACTTTAAATCAACATAAAATAATTGTCATAATTTTTTTTTTGAAATTTTAAGATATACGCACATATCGTCCTCACTTATTCTAGGAATTCCTAACAGACTCTATACGTGAATCCTAGGAAACTCTATCCTAGCTCCACAATTTGACATAGGAAATGATCCTAAGGATGCTGGAACTAGAACTCTGATACCAACTATGACGCCCCAGAGTTCACACAAGGCTATAGTCCTAGGTGAAACCCGGATTGTCAAACCTGCTAAGCACCAACCACCATGCTATGACAAGTTTCACCATCACAATCACTATCTCTCTAGTGGAAACAATAAATAAATGAAGGTACAGATAGGTAAAAATAGAAATTGAACAACACCGAATGTACACAGAAGAAGCATATGAAAAATCAATAATGAGCCCAACTAGAATAAAATAGACATATCTCTGAGTCTGAACTGAATCTCAAATACAATGAGTCACATAAATAAAGTCTCACAATAGCTCTCGACTCTGTGAAACAAAATACCAATCTAGATTCTGAAATTTATCAACTACATGTGGAGTTCTACAATAACTACAAAATATAATAAATAACTAAATGGACAACTAAGAAGTCCCATCAACCTGTGACTCTCCGTGCGCCAGACTCGCTGCCTGAAAGGGGGGAAAACAACGAGCGTCAAAGCGCTAGCGAGATCATCACTACCTCTCCCCAAGGGAAGGGGTAGGAGTATATAAGAAAATAGAGTCAGTACATACATATATCAAATCATTCATATAACTCTCTATGAATGAAAAAAAATAATCAATGATAAATACTCTAATCTCCAACATAAAGAATAATCATCTCATCTCGAATTACGTCCGAGTGACCTGCTCTAATATAAGAGGATATCAACAATTTCTAAAACAAATATATCAGTCGTTCATAACGGGTGTATCAAAATGTGTGCATCATCTTGTACTATAGCGATACTTTTGTAATGCTCGTTAATCAATCGCTCTGCGACAATAGGGTTTATTATTTTCCTATTCCGAATACATATAATAACGATACTGTCGTAATACTCTTACTCAATCGTTATGCGGTAATAGGGTTTATTATTTTCCTATTCCGGATACATACAATAACGATACTATTGTAATACTCTTACTCAATCGTTCTGTGGCAAATAGGTTTCATCTCCCTATTTCCGGATACGTATAGAACATCATTATTCATATATGTTTATCAATTTAACTCGTGTCGAAAGTGTGTCAATCTAACACAATATAGCATACATGCACAAGCCTTGGTGTGCGTGTCCACATCTGAAGTTCACCATCATCCCAGGTGTTTAACAGTCAAATAACATCATAGTCTATCATCATAAGGTCGATAAATTTGATCGACAAACCAAAACCAACCCTCAACAACATGCACAGCCAAAACAAACTGACGATCGACCGTAGCGGTCGACCGCGACGAGCTCCAGAGATAACCCAGGTCTCTGTCCTGCACGCGGTCGACCGTGACGGTCGACCGTAAACCATAGGCCCAGATTCTCATGTTCTTTGTATATGTCGTGTTCTCATCATGTTTTTGTGATTCAAACATGATTAAATATTCATAAAACTTGTATGGAAACATGCTACAGCAGATATGAACATCTAGAAACAACTCAACAATTATAAACATGATTTTATGCATTAGATTTGTATTCAAAACCCTAAAACATGCATAAAAAATCAAAACAAAAAATCAAACTTCTTTCTTTAGTTTAACCACATTTTAAAAATCATCATCAGATCTTAATCACATCTATAAAAACGTTCTCAATCTTTTTAGTATGGAAAGACCTAATCTTTATACATATAAAAAGAATTGTCTTTTATACATAATCTATTCGTTTTGGCTCTACAAAACATATTGAAATCTCTTTAGAAACATTTTAAAAACTGGGAGGGGAATTAGTAGAGATGATACTCGCCTGAGGTTGTAGGAAAACTTGTTATAAGCAACGTCGAAGGAGATCTCCACTCCAAAAGCAAAAAATCAACAAAAACCCAACTTGAAAGCCTCCAATATTCTCCAAGAATTCAAAATAGAGTTTATGGGGGTTTGGTGATTGTTAGGGTTCTTAGATATAATAAAATAAAGGAATTTTCATAAAAAAAATATAGGTATTTATAGAGGCAAACCCGAAACAAACATGTTTGACCCGAACCATGAAACCTAGTCTGACTAGGAAAATAACCTTCTGTATTTTGACTGTAACTTTCTCATCCGACCTCGAAATGAGGTGATCTAAAACTTGTTGGAAATATGTTGAAGAGACCTACAACTTTGCTCTTTTACACTTTTCAAAATTCTAACTGTATCGGTATGAAAAACTTAAAAATTTATAACTGGTCCTTATTCCCAGATTTTTACTCTTTTGGTCTTTGTGCATGTTTTGTGCATTTGCACTCATATTTTCATAAATATACATTGAATTGATCTCAAATCAATTCTTATCATATTCAAATATAAAAATATATTATTTTTCACTATATAACATATTTATCATTATTTATCATAAAATATTCAAATTTACGGGGTTTTACATCCCTCAATCTCTAACTTTGACAAGGATCATGTATTTTTTTTCCTTTTTGTACTCAGAACAAGTTGCCGCGTCTCCTATTATAACATTCTTTTTTTCCTTTGCATAAAGTCAACGGTCCTCCTCATCCAAAAAAACAAATTGATTTTCATCCTTGGTCGATCTGCTGTCGCTGGCAAATCAAAGCTGGCCTCGCATCAACCTAGGCTGGTGCAAATAGCTAGAGCACCGGGGGATCCATCTCAACTGACCAGTGGCGTAACCAGGGTATTCTTGCCCTGGGCAGCTGCTCAGGACAATAATATCCCACCATTGTCACCCTCCCTCCTCCCCGCTTCTCCTCTCTTCTTCCTCATCTCCTTCCTCTCCTCATCTCCTTCCTCTCTTCAACTTTGTCGAGCATTTACCTGATCTTCCGCCTCGCCCACGACCTCTCCCTCCTCCCTCTCCCGCGCCTCCCTCCTCTCTCTCACTGAGCCCCTCATACTCGTAGACCACCTTTATTTTTTTACCTAGGGCAAAAAATAATCCTCACTAGTGGAAAACCATGCATCGTTGACGGGCAATCCCGTCAAGAATGCCTAAAATCCCATCGGCGATAAATATCCTTGACGACTTCCCGTCAAGGATAAGCCATCAGCAATAGTCCCGTCAGGAAAGAAATATCCCTGACGGGGTGCCGTCGGTAATGTATATTACTAACGACAACAATGTTGACGACGAATATCGTCAATGATAATGAAATATTGCTGACGGCAATCCCGTCAGCGATGTTAATTGTTGGATAGCGGATTCCTAATCTATTTTGGTAACATGAGGTTATTAGGATTCCTAATCTATTTTGGTAACATGAGGTTAATAGGATTCCTAATCTATTTTGGTAATAGGTTATTAGGATTCCTAATTTGATTTGGCTTTTGGTTTAGAATTCCTAGTATGTTTATGATTTTAGGATATATATATATATATATATATATATATGGAACAATTGGAAGAGAGAATTTGGAGAAGCAAATTGGGGTTATTTGGAGCACAGAAAAGAGGTATTTTCTGAGCTATTTGTTTAGGGTTTTGTTTGGAGAGATTAAGAGCTTGTTGGTGAGATTAGTTTGTTCCTTCGAGTGAGTTGTTATCTTAGTTTGTACTCTTTCTCTATTAGTGAAAACCCCATCCCTTTCTTACCCCGTGGACATAGGCAACTTGCCGAACCACGTTAAAATTGGTGTTTTGTTTGTGCATTGATATTTAGTTTATTTGGCTCTCTTGGATTGGAGTTTGGTTTGGTTCCTCGACATCGCTGATGGGGCGCCCTTTAGTGATGTTTGTTGCTGACGACAGTTCGTCAGTGCTGAACACACAACTGCTGACGGGAATCCCGTCAGCAATAAATATCGTTGACGGGATTCCCATCAGCGATATTATTCACATCGCCGATGGTAATACCGTCAGAGATAAGTTGTGACGCCCCTGGGTTCACACAAGGCTGTAGTCCAAGGTGAAACCAAGAATGTCAAACCTGCATTGCACCACACCGTGCAACAACATGTTTCACCATCACAATTAACATCTATCTAGTAGAATCAATAACAGGTGTAGGTACAAAAGCAAGTAAAAGATAATACACGGAGGGCTGATGAAATAATAGTGATCAAATAAATATCTCATCATCCAACAAATGGAAATACATAGTCAATGTCTGAATAAATAAACTGGAGTTCTTAACAAGTCTCAAATACAACCAGTCGGAGTGAAGGAAATAAGGCATACAGCCTTTACAACATCTATGAAATAGTCCTCAAATGTCTAACATCAACTACAGTGGAGCCCAAAGTAAATAATACATAGCTAGAATGTAAAGCTGAACACTATAGTGGTCCGCTATCAACCTGCGACTCTCCGTGCTCCTGGCTCGTGACCTGAAAGGGGGAGGGACAACGAGCGTCAAAGCGCTAGCGAGTAACATCACAACCAACCCCAAGGGAAAAGGGCTCGTTGTTTATGAAAATACAGATAATATATAATAGATCTAAAATCATTGATCTTACAAAAGAGGGTTTTAGTATTTAGAATTTTACAACACGAGAATAGGTACGTCGAGCGAAATAATCCAAACAAGGAAACCCTCATGTATATACCTTATATCTCAAATTTGTAAACTCCTAAATACCAAACCCATGGTTCTAGTATAGCAACAATAATAAAAGAAATACAACAAACACCAGAGTAACATAACTGTGCTATGACATAACCAACATGAATATCATGTTACTACTTACATGAACATCATGTCAAAATCTACATAAGTGTTATACCAGAATCTACATAGTCATCATGTCATGAACTGCTGTATAATAGGCACATACAGGGTTAAGAACTATGTCTGATATAAGAACTAACTATTATAGTTTTCCAAACTCATGGAATAATGGCAAATGTCCAACACGAGGACTGAGAGGGATTATAGTCCAACACGAGGACTTCTATGGATTATAGTCCAACACGAGGACTGTGGAAATAATAAAATATCGCTACGATACATGTAGTGAAATCTACTTATCAATTTCACAACTAAAACAACATATAAGTCTCAAATTTATACCCCATGTCATCTATCATGTATGGACACATAGTGGGACTAATAACCCAGGTCAGATAATCCAGACAAACCCCCGAATATGAGTAAAAATACTCAAATACACCAAAACTGGAAAAATACAACAGAGGGTTCGGCGGTCGGCCGATCCGGTCGACCGAACTCTGATACGGACCTGGCGGTCGCCCGTCGCGACTTATCGGTCGACCGACAGAACGTCGCGGTCGACCGATAAAATGTCACGGTCGACCGGAAGAACGCCGCGGTCGACCGGAGCCTTAAAACGAGCTCAGCGGTCGACCGCGCCGGTCGACCGCCAAGCAGACAGAAACCCAAATCTGGGTTTTCTGTCAGCTGCTAAACCTGAAACAAAAATTTATATATTACGATAACATGAGTTTTAATGAAATGGAAATCCTACTGAAGACAAACAACAATATCCCAAGCTTGAAATCTATATTTCCAAAATTTTAAATCCACGAGAAACAAACCCAAAACGTTTTGATAACTGTAAAGATGATTTAATTCTTGTTTAGGCAAATCTCAGATCTAGATCTTCTTTAACAGAACATGGGTGAGTTTTTAAAACATATAAAATCCCAAATCCATATTCTATGCCATAATAATCTATTATCTATTCAAAAATACGAATTTGGCTCCATAAAAACCAATAAAACTCAGTTCTTGACTTGAAAACGAAAGGGGTGGGGGTTGGGCGAGAAATTACTCGCCTTGGGTGCTGACGAAGCCCTAGATCTGCAAGAGATTGATTCTCTACGCTGCAAATCCAAAATCCCGCTGAAAGAACCCTCCAGATCTCCTCCTAAGCACCAAATCCAGCTAGGGTTTGAGATTTGAGAGATGGGGGCTAGGGTTTACGTCTGAGGTGAAGAGAAACTCTCCTGGGTTGAGTTGGTATAAGTACTAATACCCTAACCCAACCCGAAACCCAATAGACCAAAACTAAAACCCGAACCTGGAAAACAAACTGACCGCTGATCGGTCGACCGGTACGGTCGACCGCGCCGGTCGACCGCTCAGTACAAAATTTGTTTGCTGGGATTAAAAATACTTAGCCTGGAAAATATAACTCGATTCCTCTCACATATACACACTTGTTGGGTTTTCAAACACAGATAATTACATCCATCTGACATATACATGTATATATATATGATTATTCATCCTAAGGGAATTATTTATTATTAATAATTCACACATATATATGCTATAGAAATTTTCGGGGTTTTACATAAGTATCGCTGACGGGATTCCCGTCGGCGATGTTATATACATCGCTGACGGGATCCCCGTCAGTGATACTTATCGCTGACGGGAAAACGGTATTCCCGTCAGGGATAGGCATTAGCAGTTAAAAAAAAATTTTGCTGATTATACATACAAATCTCCCTGTACATACAAATCTCAGTTCCCTGTACATACAAATCTCCAAACGACATTTCTTGCACATTCCAAAACATCTCAAAATATATACAATCCAAATTTTACAAACATCTCTCATCCAATCAATTTTCACAAACATTCGAAATATGTACATTCAATTTTCACGATAAGTTCTAAATCCATAAAAATTTCCACAACAAACCATACATGCATATCATAAGTTCTAAATCCACAAAAATTTCCACAACAAACCATACACGCATATCATAATCTTCAATATAAATATGTCCAATATACAAACACGACTTTAGGATATAACTCACTAAGATAGGCCATCCGCCCTATCCATGTCATCGTCCGTGTTGCCACTGGCGGATCCATCCCTATGACTCGTGCTCCCAATAGCATCATCTCCACTCTAACAACAAAATAATTTAAATTTGGAATCACATAATATTGTGTGTAATTATGTTTTACATATATAATAAGTATGTCTGTCTGCTACTCTCTCCACTACCAGTAAATGCCTTTTGAGTTGCCAAAAGTTCATAATCTGGCTTTGCACACGAGTAGTAACCCGCCTTCTACAAGATTTCATTATTTGCCTAGAAACCATCGTAAAAACAGCAGTAGGGTGGATCACTCGCATAAGCTCCTCTTGAATATCATCCCACATCTCCTCGGGAATCTGATCTCTTCTGTTTGAGAAACATTCCCGTGAGAAGGTAGCCATGACACCACTATTCTGGGTGACCTTCATATCATCAATGCAGTTAGATCTTGACGACCTCGTAGATCATCCTTTGATTTATTAGTATCTTGCAACAGTGTGGACAAAAGATTATCACAAATATTTTTTTCAATGTGCATAATGTCCAAGTTGTGACGTATTTTTAGCTCTTTCCAATAGGGGAGTTGAAAAAAAATGCTGAATTTTGTCCATCCTGAAGGCAATTTTACGACTTCAGCCCCACCACTCATCACTTGTGCTTGTCTCTTTTGTTTTGGTATCCTTTCGTTAATACGCAAGTTCCTTACTCCAAGTAAATCTTCTTTCGAATAGCGTTTCTTTCCAAACCTGATAGCAGGGAACCTCTCAAGCAAATGTACAATCTGATCTCCACCTAATGGACGCGGAGCATCTCTCTTCTCAACAATACCATCAAAAAACTTGCTCCATTTTTTTGTTCTGTACATGTGTTTTATGTTCAACCACCTTCTATTAAACCAATAACCAAACTTTTGACCGTGCTACAGATAAAGACCTTTGAATTCTGGACCACACACTGGACACGCATATGTTCCCTTTGTAGACCAACCTGAAAGATTCACATAGGCTGGAAAATCATTAATTGTCCATAGTAAAATAGCACATAGTCTAAAAGACTGCTTTGTATGAGTATCATGTGTCATAACCCCTTCAGTCCAGAGTTGTTTTAACTCATCAATTAGCAGTTTTAAAAATACATCTTTGTCATTGCCTGGTGCATGCTTGCCTGGTATCAATAATGAAAGTATCATATACGGTTGTTTCATGCAAAGCCAAGGCGGTAAGTTATAAGGCGTTAATACAACAGGCCATGTAGACCAACCGGAACTCATTATCCCAAATGGATTGAATCCGTCGCTAGACAAACCTAGTCTAACACTCATGCACTCATTCGCAAACCAAGGAAAAGTTTTATCCATATGCTTCCACGCCTCTGCATCGGTCGAATGTCTGATTTTACCATCATCAATACGTTCTTCCATGTGCTACCTCATTTGCTTAGCAGTGTCTATATTCATATAAAACCGTTTTAGCATTGGTATTAAGGGAAAATGATGAAGGACCTTTGCTGGAACCTTCTTTTGCTTAAGCATAGACCTTGCTGTCCCATGTGTTGAATAATTTTTGCGTTGTACCCACCGTGATACTCCACAAATTGGACACTCCTGAAGATCTTTGTTATCCTATAGTAGAGGATACAATCATTAGGGCATGTGTCGATTTATTGTAATCAAGTCCTATAACGGAAACAATCTTCTTTGCGTTATCATAATTTTCTGGTATGCTCTCTTTTCCATTTGGAATGACTTTTCTCAGCAACACAAGCAACATATTAAAATATTTATCTGCCATTCCGCTAAGAGACTTTATACGCAAAAGACGCAGCATAAATGATAACCTGGTGAACTCGGTGCAACCCTTATACAGATCATTTTTATTGTCGTCTATTAATTTCATTATCTGCGCCAGATCCTCATGATCAATCACGCCTCCAGCATTTTCTGACTCGTCAGCATCCTCGGCATCTTCAGATTGATCTATATAGGAACTGTTAACATATCCGCAAGCATCGTATGTGTATCATCTATTCTCGTATCATCTATTCTCCCACCGGACGTACTGGTATCCGCCATCGGTTCCATTTCTTCAAGACATCCTTCCCCATGAAACGTCCAATATTTGTACTCCTCATGAAATCCTGATATTAAGTATTTCTGTAAATCACTTTTATCCACCAACGCCCTATTTTTACACCAACAGCAGGGACAATACACGACATCACTATTTAACTTCCGTAGGTCTGCCAAGGCGTACTGTATGAATTGATTTATTCCATCTTTATATCGGCTATCCCTCCATCTATCAATACGACGAATATTGATCCATGATTTGTCGGGAACTATCCTTATCTGTATGATATTAAGCATAATTAGGTAATGTGAATTTTTATTAGTAACGCATCAAATTAACGGTTGCGTGATATTAACTTTCTTCACGAAATCAAGGAAATTCAAATTATAATAATCTCGGAGAGAAAATTGCCAGAACATAAATGACGTGGGAGTAAAATCTAACGCTCATATTTTCAATAAGAGACTTTAACGACTATCATAGGAAATAGAACTATCCCATTAGGAATATAGTAGTGTCTACAACTACCTTTATATACTTTATGAGTTTTTATTTCTTAAACGGTATCACCTACCCGCTGTTCTTCGAGTACACTGTACGGATGTTATAATGCGTATCAACCATCGATAATAGATCGATTATAGATCGATATGCAAAACAACATACACTTATTGTACACGGAGAACAATGCGGTACGTGTTGTCGAAATTTTGAAGGAATAAAAATGCATAAAGTATACAAAGATAGACGATACACTACTGTATTCCTAACCTGTACGAGAAGGGGACTCCTCCCCGGACAGATCTAATAATTATTGCACGTAGATCATGATCCTAACATAAATCACGTTATTCTTCCGATTCATAAAATCATGATATTTAACACAATCGATATATCTAACTAAATTGAATGCATCAATTACTAATGTACATAAATACAAATGAAGCATTTTTATTCCATAAATACAAATGAACATACTAATTATAAATGCATACTAATTAATATGTTAATACGCAATCTATATAAAGAAGCACCCAAGAAAATTTTATAATTCCATATGAAGCTCTGAAATCGTAATATTTTTACCAACACATTAATACCTCACTTTGGCGGAAAATCAGCTCCATGTTAAATTTCATATTTTACCTATATTTATATGTTAGACAGGGAATATTTTCTCTATTATTTTAAGAACTTAATTAACTCATGAGGAATAACTTCAGCGTAATACTCAAATCAATAATAGAATTAAGAATTAAAAAGCTTAATTTGAAATAAACTTATGAGAACTAGAGGATCTAATACAAATTTAGATGATCATTTAATCTCTTTTCTTGGTAGTCTGGGTGATAAAATTTAATTTTAGATTAATAGTATCAACGCTTAGACTCTGATAATAGCAACATAGCTCAACTCGATAAAGTACATAAGCATATGTGGAAGTTATTTCTCTAAATCTATGGTCATTTAAACTAATAAATGGCAACAAATCATAATTTAGTGTGAAAAACCATATGATAACAAATTAAAATTTATATTTTATAATTAATTAGTTTGTGTTTTCGGACAAAAGCTTGATTAAGAATCCACATGCAAACTTTAGGGATTTGCCTCACATTTGACTTGACGAAAGCCTAGCTTCGAGGCACTGCATGCCTCATTTCTTTTAAGTTTTTTTTTGAGTGAAACCTAAAATCTGCACATGATATTTAATTTTTTATAAGTTTGTTTTTAATTATGTTACTTTACTCTTGATTGAAGGGGCTAATTCAAAATAACTTAAGAATTGACCAGATTTAATAGTAATTTCAATGATTTGAGGAACTAATTTCAAATACCTTACTGATTTGAGGAACTAATTTCTAAATAATACCTTGAGTGACTGTTGGACGCGGCGGAGGTCACGGCGGCGCTGGACGCGACGGTGGACACGGCGGCGGCGACGGCGGCCAAAGGGTACGAGAAGAGACTGCTGGGGACAGCGACGGCGACGACGAACTCAGGCGGTGACGACGAACTTCCTAAAATGAATGGCTGGACGCGGCGACGACGGAGGCGGCGGCCAAAGAACGCGAAGGGGGCAGCGACAGTGGCGGTCAGGGTTAAACTGTGTGGTAAAAAAATCGGGGCTGTAAAAAATCGATATATATCGAACATCGCTGACGGGCTACCCGTCAGTGATGTTCATTTCCTATCAGCGATGTTTTATCCCTGACGGTATTGAAAACATCGCTGACAGCAACATCTCTGATGGTTTTTCCCGTCAGAGATATAAACATTGCTGACGGCTATTACCCGTCAGCGATGTTGCCGTCAGCGATACCCAGTTTTCCACTAGTGTCTGGCTACGCCACTGCAACTGACCCGAAGCAAAGTCCATATTTGGATCGAAACGAGCCCTCTTCGTGCCCACCCAACTTATATATATTGAAGAACCCAGAGGTCAACCATTGACCAGGCCTGTTTGCTTGATCGACAAGGCCCCTGTTGACCATCGATTCAGACCGGCCGGGGCCGCTACAAAGGGGTGAAGAACCCAGAGGTCAAGCCTCGATCTACATGAAACAAAACTTGTAAGTAGACCGAAATGAGCCCTCACCACGTCCACCAAATGTTCAATATACTGGCTCGAGGATGGCGCCTTGTTGGCCTCATGACGGAAGTATTCGGCGATGAAACCAGTGGCCAGATGGACCCCATCAATGAGGTGGCGGGGACACGCAACCTGCTTTTTTTTTATTACCATGCGGTAGAAATAAAAAACCAATAAACGTCATAGACGTAGCCACTTGTGGTGAGGCCATCGTAGATGATGGAAAGACCTGTCTACGTTGTTTATTACTCCTTAATCTTTGGAACGTACACGTATCATCCCTTTTGTAATCCGTATACGGCATACATTGTTTATAAAATTCTTATTTTTTAACAATGGGTATTTTTGCCATTTTATACCTTATTGGCTTGAAGTTTAATGTTATTAAACTTGATCTCAAAGACTATAAGGGTTAATTAGCAAATTTTCGGATATACATGGTTAATCTACAAATAAGATAAAAGTGAGGATTATATGCATAAAATTCCCCTAACTTTGTTGTAGATAAATAGTAAAAGATTCAACTTCTTTCTTCATATCTATCTACCATTTTGAGGGATTCGAATTCTCTCCATTAATAAAAAGAAAACAGTGGAGAGAGCATTATTTTTATTATCATTGTCGATTTATTTAATAGGTGATTGTGATCTATCTGTGAGTGTAAATCAGAAATGACTGTAATTTCTGTGGGAGATGCATGGTAAGTACTAAATGTAAATCGAGTCGTAATCATTCACTAGATAAATCAGCAGGATAATGATATAACTTTTTAATTAATGGTGGAGAAGGTCCAAATACTATTTTACGGTCATAAATATATAAGGGTCTGTCTAATGCATGTCAAAGAGCACTCGTTAGGAGATGAGACAAATATAGAGAGGAGAGGCCAAGAACGAAAATTAGTGCAAATTAACTAGGGAGATGAGGAGATCCACTTACGATTCATTTCTTTTTGCCTTTCTCATCTCCTAACGTGTGTCCATGAGCATTCAATAGAAAATTTGAAAAACTAGAATTCAAAATAAAATACAAAACAACTAACAATACTACATCAGAAATAAATCTACATAAGGAACTAGAAATTTATTTCCTGCGAGTATGATTAATTGGACGAAGAGCACACAATTTGAGGAGACCAAATCGCTAAAGCCATCTAGCGCTCCTGATGTAGTGAGTTGTTGACTACTCGGTGCATGAAGAGTCCGGGGGAAAATGGGTCGAAGCGGGCCACTTTAGAAAGGGTCAACTTTGATCCGACCTGTTTAAACTTGATCAAAATCCGGTCGTTTAGGCTCCGTTTGGATATCATGGTGTTTTACTTGTTTCCATAGTGTTTTTGCTAAAAACAAAACACCATGCATTTGGAAACCATGATGTTTTTTGAGCTAAACCATCATCAAACAAAAAACACAACACTTATTTCAAAACACATTTTAGGTGTTTTAAGTTTGGTGTTTTGGTTTTGAGTTTGAGAACGTGTTAATATAATATCTAATATAATATATTAAATGTAATTAATATAGAGTTATTATCAACATGCTTATTATATTATATTATATTATACTATATTATAGTTAACTTAATATGTTAGTAATATTTATTAAATATATAAAAAAATAATAAATAAAATATCTTATATAATATTATAATAGCATATTAAATATCAATATTTAATATGTTAATAAAGTATTATATAATAAATAAATAATAATAATAAATAAATAAAGTAATAAAAAAATAAAAAGTTATTAATGATAAATAATAATATATTATACAATAGTATAATTGATATAATATTATTAAAATTTTAATAAATAAATTATAATAAATTAATAATTATAAAATATTATATAAGAGTAACATATTTAATAATAACATAACGATATAATAATAATAATAATATAATAACATATTGTATAGTAAATATAATATAATATATAAAATATTATGTAATAAATAATATAATTTATTATAAAGTAAAATAATTTTTAATAATAAAATAATTTATTGTTAACAAATTTTAATGTAAAATAATATATTCATAATATAATAATATTTATTTATATCATAAATACTAATATATTATTAAAGTACTAATATATTATATAATATTAAAATATTTATAACATATTAATTTATTAATAACATACTAGTAATAACGTAATATTAACATTATTAATAATATTATATTATATTAATAATAGTATAATATTATATTAATAATAAAATAACATTATTATAAAAATATTAATATAATATACAACAATAACAAATTGATATAAAAAATAATTAAATATATAATTATTTGAAAATAATATATATGTAATAATTATAATATAATATAACTCATTAAAGTACAATATAATATTATAATACATTATACAATATTATATTGCATTACATTTAATACTTATAATACCATAATAATGTAAACTAAATATTATAACATTTTATTTACAATATATTTAATTATAATTAATATATAATATATTAATAATATGTTTAATACTAATGTTATAATGGGTCAAACTAGTGTTGATCAAAAATACTTAACATGGTGTTTTGAAAATATTTTAAGAGAAAACACAACACCATGGTGTTTTTTTATGAAAACACAACAAGAAAAACACTATGATATCCAAACAAAGCCTAATAAACGAGTTAGGATATCCAACCCGTTAATTAAACGGGTCATTCTAATTATCCGAAACGAGTGACCCGATTGACTTGTTTGCTTCTGGATTCAGCCGTGTAGATAATCCCCCGGAGGCATTAAGAAACTAGGAATAGATTTGAGCCAACATCGTGGCACACTGAAGTTTCAAAGATGCAAACAGTGATTAATAGCAAACTCTATATAAAGAAAGATAATATTTGTGTTTCGTTAATGCACTTCACTGCAATCTTCAATATGCATTGCTTCTTTGGTTACGTGCTAAATATTGCTTTTCAAGAAGATTAAACGAAAATCAACGAACACTAGTAAACAAGGTAAACTAAACTACACAAAATCAAGGAACACTTGGTAATCAACAAATCTTCGTGCATTACTTTTGCTCTTGAAGATCAAGAGCTTGCGTGCCTTCGGCTTTAATGACATCTCTAACTTCTTTGATAAACTTTCAAGTGTTAGTATTTAATTGTAAAAAAACAAGATAGTCCCACATCGGATATTTGATCATTCTTTTACACGTTTAAAAATATTTAATGATTATTAGGCTTCGATAAGTAGGTCAAAGTATAGACTTCTAAACCTGCTACAATGGAAAATGTTTCTTGAAGGAAAATGTTTCACGCCTCAGAAATTCTATCTCGTTAGCAAGACAAGATGATGTTCCTTCTTACAGCATTGAAGATTTCCTACATCCTCAACCCCAACTTACAGCCTATAGAAGATCCAAGTGCAGAAGGAAAACAACCTATTGAGGAGGAAATAGAAGAAACCAAAAAGCAAAAGGCGAAACATGAGGAAGATGAAGTGCTGCATCGCGGTCATATTTTGAATACACTTTCGGACTAATTGTATGATCTTTTCACTAGAATGAAGTCAGCAAGAGAAATCTGGAATGTGCTGGAATTTAATACAAAGCCAAGGAGCAAGGTACCAACAAATATTTGATTGAAAAATATTTAGAATATAAAATGGTTCATGATAAATCTGTTCTAGGGCAAGTTCATAAATTGGAGATTCTGGTTAATAAGATTCACGTTCTCAAAATAATCTTTACCAAATTTTTACAAGTCGTTGTAGCGTCATCTAGATAGAGATGCTTCATTTTAGAAAGAAGCTATCAATGATGAAATGGATTCTATAATGGGTAATAGAACATTGGATTTTAGTAGACTTACTTAAAGGATTAAAACCAATAGGATGTATGTTATAGCCATTTTAGTGATGGAAAATAATCACCAATCGATGACAGACAAGTCCCCCATATTATGCATAATAAGGTTAGTACTTTTCAAGATAATCAGAAGCCTAGCTCGGTCGACTGGACACACCGACATCTTGCAAGGACGACCCGAAAGGTGTCACATGTCGACAATCCAAAAGGCGTTATGTTTCATCCTCCGGTTGAGTCGAATACTTAAACACTCCTAAAGGTGACAAAACGCTTCGAGCCTCGAGTCCTCTCCTGTGCACTGATGACCAATCATCACGTCATAAATGCCATTAAATCCATTATGGGCGCCATCTTTCCTCTGTCACTAATAGTATTTATGACACATCAGACCACGTCGGCACCGTACACCCCACATCACTTTGCATTAAGCACCAAAGTGACCTCTTCACCACTCGTCAACCGACACCTGTAAAACTGAAGCTGACTTGGCCACCAGCCCATGCCCGGCCGAAGTTACCATCCTACCCTCCTTCCACTACTATAAAAGAAGATGCTATTTTTCATTAGAGGGTAAGCTTTTTCACCATTCTCTAAACTTAAGAACTACTACATTTCCTTTTACTTCTTCATACAAGCTACCCACTGACTTGATCGTTGGAGGAACAACCAATGAATCACACCCCGCCCTCTTATGATCTGTTACTTGTGCATGAAAGTATAGCTTGTCTAAAGATCAGACATTCGGTGAGTTAGAGGACCTCCGTCAACTCAATTAACTCTTTTTATTTGACTGTGTAATTCTATACATCAACAATGTAAATGGATTTTTAGAAGAGAATATCATTCTAATGGTTCTATTCAAGCATTTTAGGGTAGATTAGTAGCCAAAGGATTTAGACAAAAAGAGGGGACACGTTATTTTCACACATATGTGTTTAGACAAAAAGAGGGAAAATATTATTTTGATACATATGCACCTATTGTATGCATAACATTTATTAAAATTCTTATTGCTTTGGCATCTATATATAAATTATTTATGCATCAAATAGATGTCATGACTGTATTTTTAAATAGAGATTTAAATGAGGAGGTTTACATGGAATGATCGGAAGGTTTTATTCTTTCAGGAAATGAAAGAAAAATATGTAAACTAATTAAATATTTTTATGGTCTTAAAAAAGCACCAAAATAGTGGCATGAAAAGTTTGATTTTGTTATTTTGTCTTATGGTTTTAAACATAATAGTGTTGATAAATGTATTTATTATAAATTCCCTGATAAGTATATGTACTTGTTTGCTTGTATGTCGATGACATGTTAATATTCGACACTAACATAATTGGCATAAATGAGACAAAAGCGTATCTATCTTTTATGTTTAAAATAAAAGGTTTAGGAGAAACGAGTACTATTTTAGGGATTAAAGTTAAAAAACATAGTGAGGATTTTTCTTTAAGCCAGTCACATTATATTGAAAAAATATTAAATAAATTTAATCACCTTAGTTTTAAAGAAGCTAACACTCCAATTGATCCCAGTATTAAATTGACTATCACTTTTGGTAGATGTCATGCCCCGCTTCCCAAAATACCCGGGAATCGGAACGTGAGCAAGTCCGCGACGTATTAGATTGAGAAGAAATATACACTATTATTTTTCTTTTCTTTTTTTTTCTTCTCAACCTAATACGCTAAGCGTCAAAATACGTAAATCTCAATCACAAGTCCCCGATCACAATAGCAAGAATATAATGACAATCCAGAATGAGAAATAAACATATCATCCATAGCAAATCATCCCAGACATAAAAATATGGGTCAAACACGCCCTTATTACAAAAATTGTTCAACTAGGAATAAAAACACATAGTTTGAGGTAAAAGAAAAATACTAGTAAAATGACTAAATCCATCATCAACTAAGGATAATACTATAAAGAGTTCTAATGTTTATCAACTACTGCAGAAAAGAAAAACACGTCTAGGCTTCAGGTTGATCTTCCACTCCATCGGAAGGACATTCCGGCTGGGCATACACTGGCTCGGCTGCATCATCGAACTGAACCTGTTCGTCTCCTAAGTCTGACGCACACCAAAAAAAACAGGTGTACGTCAGGGTGCATGGCACTCGGCAAGATCTCACATGAACAAATAAAACGGTCTAACAATCCATACTATAACAATAGCAATACTAACAAGAAGACAATGATACATGTAACTAGTAATCGAATAGCAACATACAGCTAAATGCATACAATAACTGGTCAAATACTAACTAACCTAAGCTCAGTGGTCCACATCTCACACAGAGCCAACGCTCCTGTCATCGGATAACTAACTGTTCACAAACCCTCTACGTGCATTCAATCCCGCTACACATGCGGCCAGAAGACTACACGCAATCCGATCTCAGCCTGGTTCGAACTCAGGCAAAGCTCAGGTGACGAAACGATTTCACTGACTAAAGTGATGTACACACTTCACTTTAGCCCTACAAACCAACCCCAGTGGCGACACCAACCACTGGAGCGAGCCTGGAAGATACATCAACAGCCTTATCCGATCACACGAACACTGACTTTCCCATCCCAACTCTTCTCACTTTTCTAGTTAATCATAATTTCATTTGAAAACTTAGGTTTACCACCTAACTCACACATGTCACTAAGTCTATTCATGACGTACGAGGCCATAAGTCATGAATCACATCAAGGATAATGAATAATAACATGGCATGTTAAAATGATTAAACCAGTTTATGAAGCATGGATAAGGTCTATAAAGGAACATCAAATGCATGAACAATCTATTGCAGCATGGAAACACATATAAATAGACTTCCTTAATATCTTACTACTGAAGTGACCAAACTCCTCAAACAAGCTATCCGTAATTAAGTATCCTCTAATATAATAATGCAGAAAAAGGAAAACTGTAAACCAATGTCATGTTGCACATGAAATGTCGTGTTCTACAACAATTATCATAAAATTACGAATTAATTTCAAAGGTACTCTTTTCTACATCAATTCATTTAAAAATCATTTCTCTTGACAATTAATCTAAAAAAAATAATTCATTTTCAAAGAAAAATAATTTCTTTTAAATCATTATAATTATCCAAGAATGATTCTTTTGTCGAACTAAACTTTTTAATGCTAAACTAATCCTCTAAAAAAAATCATTAACTTATTAATGATTAAAATCACCCATTATGAAATAAACTCTCTAAATTATTTCTCCTAATAATTATTCACAAATAACCTTTTAAATATATTATTATTATTTATTATTCTATATAAACAGTAACTATTTTTATGTTTACTTATTCTAATTTTCTTTTTCAATATTATTCTTTAAAATTATTTCTCTTTACTATTATTAAAATACTAACTACAACTATGTATCAACATCCAACATCAAATATTCACAAAACGACATTATCATCATCATCATATCTACTAATCATTTAATTGATAATAATTATAAAACAAAACACATATAGATGCGAGATCTTGCCTACGCGACGGATTTGTCGAGCGGGGTGGCGGGACAGGGAGAACTCGGAAGAATCTGGGCGGCACGGCGACGGCTCAGATCTGACGACGGCTGCCGGCGAGGAGGAGCGGCGGTGGTGAAGCTGTCGGATCTGGGCTCGGGTAGGCGAGGAAGATGGAGGTCAACGAAGCGGTCGGAGCGGCGAACTGAGGAGGCGGAGGTGCTGGCGGATCTGGGCTCGACTCGGCGAAGGAGGGCGGCCAGAGGCGATGGAGGTCAGCGGCGTGGATCGGGGGTCGGGTCGCGGCTGCTCAGGCGCGGCGAGACTACAGGCGGCTCACCGGCGGCGGGTGTGAGGGCTGTGCTGGCGGTTGCGGGGAGGGGTGCAGGGGTTTGGGTTTCGTTGGTGAAGAACAAGAGAGGAGAGAGGAAAGAGGTGACGACTGGGTGTTTTCAAAAGAGAAGAGAAACTATACATATATAGGTTAGGTTAGGTAGGGTTAGGTATTATATGTTATTTTCTTTATAGTAGGAGTACGGGAGATAAGATTTGTTGTGATTGAGAGAGAGAAAAGATTTGATTAGGGGAAAAATTTGAGATTTGAGAGATAGGGAAGATTTTGTGCATAATTGTGATATGATTTAGATACAGGGAAGATTGACAAAATATATGGAGAGAGAAAATATGAAATATTATTATTTTACACTAAATAAGAGCAATTATATAATAATCAATTGAATAATAAGTTACCAACCAATTATTTATATATTTATATGCTAATGTTCTATGCTCAGAATTACATTAATAATAACAAGATAGATAATATCAATAACCAATAATAGTTTTTAATAATATTCACCGTAACTAATATTTAATATTTAGCAAACACAGGACTATATACATATATACATCTTAATCGCAGAAAATTTTAGAAATTTGGGGGAAAATACTAATAAAATAAAATTTAATATTTTTTAAATACTAGAAAATTCATTTAAATATGTATCGAAAATCACGGTTGTTACAGTAGAGCTGTAGCACAGATTGAGTATGTTAGTGTAATTGATATTTTAATATATAATATGCTTTGTACTAGACTTGATATTACATTTGCTATGTGCAAATCAAGAATATACACTAGTAATCCAAGTGTAGAATATTGGAAAAGTATTTCCATGATTTTTGGATATTTAAACAAAACCAAAAAATCTATGTTTGTTCTATAATGATTACTCAGCTGTATTAGAGGGATACAATTGATACAAGAAAGTCTAGACACGTAAGTTTAAGACATGAATATGTGAGACAATTAATACAAGAAAGTGTCATAACAATTATCTATGTTAAGACAAGCAAAAACTTGGTGGTCCATTTACAAAGCCTCTAGTAAGAGAGGTAGTAAAAATGACATCAAGTAAGATGAGGCTAAAACCTTATAATTATGATCACTAGGAATGGTAACCCGACCATTTACTAGAATTGAATAGGTTAAAAGGTTTAAATGAGAAATAACAAGTTTCTGAAAGTAATCAATTGATATTAACACATTGCCCTAAAAGATAATGTCAATATTATCCATTATGGAATAAGAGAATGAGTTTGTACTCTTAATGAAAGTCTAATTCATTATTACTGTGTGTTTAAAATAATGGAGAACACATTGTAGATGTTTCACCTATCAGAACTTAGAAATAGTTTCACTTCTTAAAAGAGCTAAATCTTTAATCTTTAGAGAGTTCATGAACCAGGAATAAGCACGAGGCCATAATAGTGGTAAAATATTAATTCTCATTAAAATAAGAGATTAGTATATGTACGACGTTCTTCGGTTCTATAACAAAGAGTAATTAGTTTAATGCTAAGGCAATTAAGGACCTTGATAGAACTTTGAAGTGTTTATACTAAGTAAAGGTTAACATCGAAAGATACCTCTACATATGTATATTTATCTTATTTTGTACATGTTGCAGATTATTTTTAAACAAATAATATTTTTTAATTTTTGTTTTTCTAAACAAAGTAGGGGGTTATTAGTATTTGTTTATAAAAATAAGATAGTCTCACATCAGATATTTGAGTATTATTTTAGAGGTTTAAAAACATTTAATAATTATAAGGCTTTGATAAATGGGTCAAAGTATAGACTTTTAAACCCGTGTGTGGGTAGCGATTTTGACATGATTATTAGACACGCTTAACACTTGGCGCACTTACCGCCACCACTCAAATATTCTAACTTAATTTTCATTGTATATATTTTTTGAATATATTATTTATTTATTATTAGATTAATTTTGAATTTATCAAAATCTTAACCGACAAGTAATTGTCGAAAGTAGACTGTTGAAAATGGTTATTTTTGACTGTTGGAAAATGACTATTTTTTCCAATGGGTATTTTAAAAATTTATGACTATTGGAGACACTTTTTCAAATCTAAAAATAGTCTATCATTTCAGACATCAGTACTTACTTCTTTCTAAAAACTTTTCTCTCAAAAAATCTGTAATTCTACAAACTTGTTTCACAGAGAATTGGTGGAAAGCTCCAGATTTGTTTACTGAAACAAAGATCATAAGACATGAATAGTAACTACGAATAATATAGAAAGTATGAACAGCATAATCATGCATGAAAACCAATTTCATCCAATAAATCTTTTTTAAAATTTGTTTCTCATTATATTAATTCAGAAATAATCTTTAAAAATTATAAATTTATTCATTTAAAAAGATAATCTTTTTATAAAATAACTCTTTTAAATTATTATTCTAAAATAATCCCTTTTACACAAAGTAAACCCTTTTCTCATTACAATAATAACTCTAAAATAACTTTTAAATTATTCTTTTTGTTAATATATTTTTTCTTTATAACTAATTTCTATTTTTCTTTTTCAATATATCTCATAAATTTTATCCAGCTTTCAAAATACAAACTTGTTATGTTATATTCATCAATTCACAAATAACCTACCACAATAATACTTAATTTCATTCTTCAACAAATCTACGCATGATATCACAATATTTATACTACTACATAATTAAATTACAATCTAGCCCAAGCATATAATCAATTCATAATATGTCTAAAAATTGAAACGATGAATCAAAAAGAATATCGGGATCTTGCCTCGAGTTTTCGTCGACGGATCGTCGTTGACGCACGAAGCTACTGGTGAGCCGACAGCAACAAGCGGCTGCACGGAGGTTGATGGCGGTCTAGAGGCTGTCGAACGAGTCGTTGGCGAGCGGAGGGGGAGGTGTCGGGTAGCGACAAGGATCTGACGATGGTGAGGAGGACGAGTTGCTGTTTGGGTGGAAGTCGGCGGTGGCTGGGGGTTTTGATCGGAGTTGGGGTGGCATCGGGCTTGAGTGCGGTGGCTGGTCAGGTGGCCGGAGGTCGTGAGGGGGTAGAGGAGGACTGGCGACCTGAGGGGCATCGGTCTGTGGAGGGCGAGGGCGGAGGACGCTGAGGGGGGTCGGCGACATAGGGTTGCGGGATGAAGTCGGGTCTGGGGAGTTAGGGTCAACGGCAGTTCAGGCGGGTTTGGGGCGGCGAACTCGGTGAGCAGCAGGTTAGGTGCAGGCGGTCGACGAGCTCAAGAAGCGGCGGAGAAGGCTTAGGCGTTGCTCAGAGTTGAGGATGAGGTCGAGTTGTGGAGGTGGTGCTCACAGTTGGCCTGTTGGGCTGTCGTCGGAGGTGGAGAGGGGACTGGGGAGGAGCTCTGGTTGGTGCTGTCGGAGATCAGAGCGGCGACGGTGGACGTGGGTTGCGGGATGAGAACGAGTTGGGGGAGAGAGAGATGAGATGTTTTTTTTATCAATGAAATTTTTTATTCATTACCAAGTATAGAAATATGGAGTACATCAAGATATTGTTCTCTCAAGACTGGTTATAGAACCCAGTCATCAAACTTTACAATTTTTCTACATATTCTTTCATGTAGTATGGTATGTTGTCATTTAAAATTCTTGTATATACATGTAGCTTTATCATACTAAAAAGATAATCAGAACTTCTTGATTTCTGTTGGAAGATTCTCAAATTTCTCTCTTGCCATATCATGTACACTGATACGGATAATGTCACTCTCTTCAACTTTTTTTGTAATTTGCCCCCTCAAGCTCCTGCTGTACCAATTGATGATTTGGTTCCACTCACAAGATTTCTAGTTGAAACATAACCAATCCATTACCTTATTCCATACCCTTGCAGAATAAGACAATCAAAAAACAGATGATGACATGTTTCCGTCTGGCCTTCCCTAGAGCATAAAACACACATATTAGAGCTCAAGATCCTCATTCTACATAGCCTCTCTTGTGTTAAGAGTCTTGATTAAGCTACCAACTAGAGGATAAAAGAATGTTTAGGTATATGCCATCCACCCCATACAGTTTCTGACCATATTGTCAAGCCAGATTGTTGAAATACTTTCCTACACATCACTGATACACTGAGCTTGCCATTAACACAACTGCCACTGATGACGTTTTGCAAGTTGTTCACACTTCCAAGCTTTTCAATCAGCAAATTTCTCACTCGTAGCAATTGCCTCCACAGCCATGAATCACACTTCTTAGATTGGACTTGCCAGATGTTACTATGTCTCAGATAGTGACCATGAATCCATTTAATCCAGAGAATATCTTTCTTAAGATGTATCATCCAAAGGAGCTTAGCTGCCATAGCATAATTCTAACATTTTGCAAAAAATAGCCCCAGGCCACCATGATCAATCCCCTGGCAGACAGAGTCCCAGGACACTAGATGAATTTTGTGACCCCGTAAGAAGTCTGAGCACATACTATCAATTTTTTCAAGAACTTTGATGGGGAGAATATAGTTACTAGTCCAATAGATCTGAATTCTCATAATGACTGATTTTATCAACTGTAATATGCCAGCATATGAGAGTGGCTTCCTTTTGAGCCAGTTTTGAAATTGTTCAGATATCCTGTTAATGAGAAGAGAGCAATCTAGGCAAGAGAGTCTTTTAGAGATTAGAGGCATACCCAAATAGCGCACTGGCAAAATCCCCTCCGAGAAGTTAAGGAAATTGCAGATTTGATTCTTCAGGCTTTCATCAATCCCACTCAAAAAAATGGAGCATTTAGTTGGATTTGGTTCTAGGTTAGATACCTGACTAAATTCCATTAGGCAATCCTTTAATCTTGAAATTGTACCAATATCAGCTTTGCCTAACATGAGGAGATTTTCTGCAAATACTAAGTGAGTTATGTTCAACCCCGACAATTGGGATGGAATTTATAAAATCTATCTTCCTTGAGCATGCTGAGTTTCTGAGACAAGTATTCCATTCCAATTACAAACAAATATGGAGATAAGGGGTCCCCTTGTCTCAGTCCTCTAGCCCCCATGAAAATAACCATGAAGAATACCATTAATTGAGATGGAAAACTTAGGTGTTGAAATGCATTCCATGATCCAGGAAATCATATTTTCAGGAAATTTCAATCCTATCAGCATTTCTATGATGAATTCCCAAGAGATTGTGTCAAATACCTTCCTCAAATCAATATTCAAAATAGCTCGAGGGGAAGAATGTTTTCTGCCATAGTGTTTAACAATCTCATGTGCTAAGAGGATATTACTTGATATAAGCCTGCCTTTTACGAATGCACTTTGTGCATCACTTATCAGATATCCCATCACTCCTTGAATTCTAGTTGCAATGATTTTAGTTATGATTTTGTACACACACTTGCAACAAGATATAGGTGTGAAGTGCGATGCATATTGTGGATTGAGAATCTTTGGAATTAAGGTGATGGAGGTGGTATTGAATGTACCAAGTAATTTCCTTGAGTTAAAAAATTCTTCAACTACTGAGAAGAGCTCCTCACTGATAATACTCCAAGAGGCTTTGAAGAACAGAGCACTATAACCATCTGGGCCAGGACTTTTATCATTTGACATAGAGAAGATAGTTTTTTTTATCTCATCTCTAGAAACTGGGGAACTTAGAGCTTGTCTCTGATCATGAGAGAGGAGAGGGTCATTAGAAATCACCATCAGATTAGGATTACTTGTAGGGACTGAGATTCCCAGCAATTTTTTTGTAGTTCCAACAATTTCAGAAATACTACTCTCACTATCAGTGATTCTATCTCCTCTTTCAGTATAGAGTGTCAGAATTCTATTATGATGCCTTTTCTTTTTCATGATAGAGTGGAAGAATTTAGAGCCTTTATCTCCTTCTAGACTCCAACTGATATTAGCCTTTTGCTTATAGAAGGAGGATTCACATTCCAGCAATCTGTCGTATTTTTTGATATACTCCTTTTCTCTTTTAATCAAATCTGAGTTGAAGGGATCACCATTTAATAGCCTTTGAACATCAGCTAATCCATCTTTTGCTCTAAGCACTTGCTCACTTATATTCATAAAATGCTTCTTATTCAATTCTTTGAGAGCATGCTTTAACTTCTTGAGCTTTGTGTGGAAACTGTACATTTTGTAACCTTCAATGTTTTGCTCCCTGACTTTTTTGACTATAGTGATGAACTCAGGATGATTTACCCACATGTTGAAAAATTTAAATGGTCGTTTACCATCTATAACATCATCTTCAATTGCTAACAATTCAGGAGAATGATCAGAACAACTAGGCAGCAGAAACTCTACTTGACTAGTTGTATATTGATGAATCCAGTCCTCATTAACCAAGCATCTGTCTAATCTAGACCAGATTCTAGTTTCAGCAACCTGTTTATTACTCCATGTGAAGTAGCATCCAATTGATTTTAGATGAAGTAGATGACTTGTGCTGATGAAGTTTTAAAAATCCTCTATATCAGTATCAGAAACTAGCATACCTCTAATCTTTTTATCATAGCTTGTAATTGCATTGAAATCCCCTCTAATGATCCAGGGACCATTGACACTGTTTTTAAAAGATAGAAGATATCTCCAAAGGGTCTTCCTATTGGCCATTTGATTCTGAGCATAAACAATAGTACACAAGCTGGAGAATTTCCCATCTCTGGAATCAATGGTGCAGGTAATATATTGATTAGTTGAGATTATTACTTGAACAGTGAGAATATCATTATCCTATAGAATCCAAATTCTTCCATTCCTGGCTTCATGCACATTAGAAGTCCATTTCCATTCTTTGGTAATTTTCATAGCTAACCTTTGCAACTTGTTTTCAGGAAGTTTAGTTTCCGGAAGACATATTAATGAAATATTATAGTCTTGTATGAACTGCTTTATTATCTTGTGCTTGGAGGATTTATTAAATCCTCTTATGTTCCAAATAGCAAGATGCATTTAGATAGAATTTTCACCCCTGTCAACACATGAGGGGTTATCCAAAGGAGAGAAATGAGATAATTGAATACCTGAAAATTTAGGAATGCCTATAGTAGATCTCCTTGTTAGATTAGCTCTATTGACACTAGAAAATCCAGAAGCATTTACAATCGGAGTTGAGAAGAGAAGTGAATCATTTGTTGGATATATTGAAATCCCTTTCCCTCCAAATCTACTTTCAGGCTGTGCATGTTTTTCTGTTTGTGCATGTTTTCTAGCAGGCAGTGTCTCCTTGCTTTTTTCCTACAACCTGCTCAGTATTGATATTTGCTTCGGAAGTTTGCTAAACAAATGATTCCCTATCTAGCCCAGGAATAATAGCCGGTTCCTTACTAAGCTCAGGAGCAACATTCATCTGTGCATGATTTTCAGCCTGTCTAATAACCGGAACCCACATCTTTTTAGTTTTAATTCTTCTACATTGCTCTGTATTATGACTAATCTTACTACACAAAGAACACCACTTTGGTTTATATTCATATATGACTAATTGTGTATAGCTTATTCCATCATGACCTTGAATGTTTAACTGATCAGGCAATGGATCTTTCAATGGTAATTTGACCTCTAATAAAACTCTTGCATAGCTCAATCTCTCTCTATTTGATGTGAGTTTGTCAGTTGCAATAGGTTTACCAATTAGGCTAGCAACTTTACTGATTCCTATTGAGCTCCATAAGTTTAACCTTAAATTTGGAAATTACACCCACATAGGATAATAAATGTCTTGCATCTTGTCTATATCGGTATCAATGCTCCATGGTTTCAACATTAGAGGTCTGGACCCAAAAAACCAAGGGCCGGCTTCAAGAACTTCTCTCATAGAATTTTATGATTGAAAGTCAAATAGGAATAATCCTTGCTTAATTAGTGAGACCTTTGGTATAGAGATGTTACCCCATAACTTGTTGACATAGGACTCCATTGATTTAAATTTGACATTTAATCCTATGACATGTCCAATTAAAGCATTTTTCCATAAATTTTCTCCTTCTTTCCATTCTTCAGCAGAAAATGAGCCTGTATTGGAATTGGAAGATGGTAAGAAATTCAGAGTTAATCCATTTTCTGCTTTCCTATTATCGGCAAATAGGCTAGCAAAAGTTTTGTACATCTTTTTATTATTAACCACATTATTTTGAACCTTAACAACCTCATCCTGGACATCATTCTCCTTTATTTCCAAATTAGAATTCACAGGATTTTTATCAATATTTTCTTCTTTGATCTCTTCAATAGAATTAGTCAAATCATTCGATCTATCCTCAGTCAACTTATTCACATCATTTATCAATGAAATAGTGTCAATATCAAGCATCGATTCAGAATTCACTTTTTCAGGAGCAAGAACTCTTGAAGGAATAGCAGAAAGATTTTGAATCAAAGTAGAATGAGGAGAAATCACCTCCAATTCGACCTCATCTGCCCAAGAAACCCTAGATGAGCTGCTGGCACCATCACAAGAATTTACAGATTTACTCAGGAGATGACAAGCTTGAATTCCATTCAGCTGAGAAGAACTCATAGCCTGTTGTGAATCAACCAAGAAATCAAAAGATCGGAGTAATTCCTCCATTGATTTCTTCTTCTTTTCCCCTTTTGGACCTGTCGAGCCCATAGCTATGTTGTTGATTCCTTCATCATCCTCAGCCAAACTTGTATCAATTTGATCCCCCAAACTAATCAAACTTGAATTGGAAGCTCTCAATCCTATGTTGAAGAGAAATTTCCCACTCACCTTCTTCTTCTTCGCCATGAAAAACCAGGTGGGGGCGCAAGTTAGCAAGGAACAGATCTCTCGCTAACTTACATCATCAGAGAGAGAGAGATAGATGAAATGTTGACGGCGGGGAAGAGATGAACAGTAGAGAGAGAGGAGGAAAAAACATTAAATGTATATAAAGAATTTTAGGGTTAGGGTTTAGGTATAAAATAATTAAAATAAAATAGTTATGGGTATTTAAAAATTAAAATAATTACAGAATAATTATCTACAAACAAAAACGTACATGTTGTGCTAATACAACAGTTGGTACGAAATAGTCGAAATATACCCATATTGTACAATTAAAAAAAAATAATTAATAAATAAAATATATTTATTTACATTTAAAATTAAATAATTATGGGATAATTATATACACAGTAAAACATACCAGTTATACTAATATGACAGCTGATACGTAATAATTAAAATAATATAATAATTTACACAAATAATACGTAATTAATAATACAATGTATAATATGAAAATATACGTAATAATAATAATAATAATATCACGTATTATTCAAAATGATACGTAATAGTATCGATAACACAACGGATAAATTCCAGAAATTTTTACTGCACTAAATAAATTTATAAATATTTAAATCATTTAAATTTAAATAAAGATAAAACTTAGACTTTAAATCATAATAAATTGAAGAAATTCGAGAAAAATATAAATACTCTTTTAAAAATCATAATTAAATATTTTAAAATACTAAAAAATTATTTTAACTAGTATCAAAATTTCACGGTCCTTACATTCTATCCCCCTTAAAATAAATTCCGTCCTCGGAATTAAAATAAGATATGCATGATATCATAAAGTAATCTGTAATCTGTAAAGCGAAAATAATACATATAATACCTGATAATGGAAAGTAAAAAAACATATCAATAATGGACGTAGATAAAAGACATAAAAATACATACGCAACAATCATGTAATTATGCATTCATAACAATTACACAACGAACATAATACCAAAATATACCAATAACCATTATATCATTATACCTGTTTGAATAACCAAACATGATACAAAACTATAAACCCAATATACATAAAGAATAAACATAATACAACATATGAACTGTCACGTATTAATATCCAAAACAATAATCAAATATAGACATGAACAGTTAACTAAAATAGTAACGTAGAGACTTTTGTATATGAAAAATTGATAAATACAATAATTAAAATAATTAATGAATAGACGATAAAATACAATATTAGAGTAAAATATTCACAACCTAACAAAAGAAAAATAACTAATAAAGACAACAAAATATCTATAATATGCAAAATCTGTAACTAAGCTGTATAAAACTTATATCACATCCTAAAATAAACTATGAAACTACTAATGAAACATAAAAAAAAATAATTATGTTAACCAATAAACAATATAACCTAAATAACATAAATAAACTAATAAATTAATAAAAGTATAGACAACATAAAAACACATACAATAAAAACATACAACTTGATAAATAACCAAACAATAATGATAACAAAATGCGTACATGAAAGATAAAATGTGACCAAATTATGTGGTAACAAACACAGCAAACATGTATAAATATATGTACAATACGTAGAATTAATAAAACAAATGCAACATAAAATAAAAATAACCACACTAGAACATGACCACAAACAAAAATTATAATAAAAACATAATAAATACTAAATCACACTAAGTATAGCAATACACAAATTGAAACGTGAAAAATATGAGCATGAATACACGGCATAAAATATAAAACTCACTAACTATAAAAATATCTCGACTAAATACGTAACTATAATAGAATATATAAAACACAAAAATCAAAGCTAAAGAAACGCACACATTGTAACAATCTTTAATAACCTTATACACAAACTATAAAGCCATAACACCACACACTCACACCAAAAAATAACAACTCCTATTCAAAGAAAAATATAAGAATAAAACGATATTGTTATACTATGATCTATAGAAAATACAAAATAAGAGAAGCGAGATAGAAGAGTAACTCGATATAAAATAACACAAGTCAAAATAATAAAAAAATACCAATCTGATAAAGAAAAACATAATTGAAGGACTCAATGCATTCAAATAAATAACGAACAAATTGACAGTATAAAACTCAAAATAAATTAGCACATACAAAAATCATAGAATACACTGAAACATAAATGCTTACTAATAATACTGACACTCACAACATACTACTAGATAAAGAAGTATAATATATAAAAACAAAAACTATGAAAGGTAAAATAGGTATATAAGCAAATAAAACATAAGAAGAGCATAATTTCGTACAATAAAACACTGATATATTGTAGATAAATATGGTTACACAGTTGATACTAGAAATAATGAATGACTATAAATCAATAAAAATAACATCATAAATATAATAATCTACGTAAATACACTATAATTAATAGAGAATAGTAATTATAAAAGAATAAAAAGTAAAACATAACACAAGTAACAAAAATAATGAATAGAGAATGAACAACAAATAATGACACAATAAAAGACATAATATCTAAAAATATCATAAAATAAATACTAAAAAATAACACGCGTATACAATGTATATTGTTTCAATGACAAAACAATACATATCTAAAATGAAGCAAACAACAAAAAAATATACAAATACACTATAACAAACCATGAATAAATACTTTACATACTCACAAATGCTATTTAGAATAATCTTTTATATTAGTTATAAAAGGATAATAATTAATGTAACAAAATAACTATATAATTAGTAACTCAACTCTAAACTTAACAATATGAATAATTGTTTAAATATCAAAATCAAAATACATGGCTCTTAAAAATAACAAAACCAATGCGAACATACTAAAATAATCTAACAAGACAAAACTTACTGATAAGAAACTATATACTAAAAATGTAAAGGATAAGAATATACTACATATGTAGAATACTAAAATCATGAACTTATTAAAAATATAAATAATATACACTAATCTAAAACATAAGTAAATATTAAATGGTATGACAAAAAAGCGTGCATATACACAATATAACTATGCAAAAAGTATAATTAAACACAAGAAAATAATCTGAATATCAGATATGCTATGTAATGTGTGTGTGAAGCCTAGAGCAATGCAAAACACTTAATGATATGACTTGAACAATTGAAAATATATAAGTAATGATATATATTTTTAATAAAAACACACAATATAACACTGTGTATGATACATAAAATAATGTAAAAAATAATACAAAAATCAATACAATTAAACGATATATACGTCAAATCAAAGAAAATATAGTTGTAAAAATAATAACACATATAATAACGACCGATACGAGGAAAAATAGATTATACAAAGAGAGGGTAATCGCGAAACGATAGGATAAGAACCATGGAAAATTCCATAGTCAAAGAGCGATAAGATAAGGACGAAACGAAATCTATCAAGAAAATAGGATAAGAGCTCAAGATTAGTCTTACGGATGAAATCATGATATGTGTCTAAATTGTCCACTATATTCTTACTAGCTAGGACTCGAGGCTATGACCTGCGTGGGCCACCATAAAAACCTGTCACGCCCCGCTTCCCCAAATACCCGGCAATCGGGACGTGAACAAGCCCGCGACGTATTAGATTGAGAAGAAATATACACTATCATTTTTTTTCTTTTTTTTCTTCTTAATCCAATACGCTAAGCATCAAATATATAAATCTCAATCACAGGTCCCCGATCACAATAGCAAGATTATAAAGACAATACAGAATAAGAAATAAACATATCATCCATAGTAAATCATCCCAGACATAAAATATGAGTCAAACACACCCTTATTACAAAAAGTCCAACTAGGAATAAAAAATACATAGTCCATGATAAAAAAATACTGATAAAATAACTGAATCCATCATCAAACTAAGGAAAATACTATAAAAGAGTTATAGTGTTCATCAGCTACTACATAAGAAAACTACTGCGCTTCAGTTTGTTCTTCTACTCCATATGCAAAGCGCTCCTACTGAGAATCCTCTAGCTCTTGTATGATTCCGAACTGAGGCTGTCCGTCTTCTAAATCTAACGTACACCAGAGAAAACAGGTGTACGTTAGTGTGCATGGCACACGGTAAGATCCCACAAGGGAGGAAAGAAAATGGTCGAACGACCAAGGCGAAACAGTAATAATAAATAGAAACATGCAACTAGAATATTAAAAAAACTAGACGAAATCCACCAATAGCATATAATAATCAAAGAATCCAAGGAAATCAACCAGGTAGCCAGATCATGCAGCTATCCATCAGAATTATCATCCAAGTAACAATGTCATACAACTAGATGGAATTAATACTTAAAAATCTACAATTCGAGACGTAGTACGTCGAGCGAAATAATACAAATAAGGAAACCCTCATGTATATACCATATGTCTCAAATTATAGAAAATTAAATATTAATCCCGATCTAGGTATGAAAAATATAACTAACCTATAACTTACAAGAATCCATAAACATCTAAGTAACAAAGTCATGTAACTAGCTATCCTATAACAAGCCATTAGTCCAAATCTCACTTCTGCGTGCAATGATATCCCTGCTCCTCAGACCCACCCCAGAGTGAAATGATCCACTGGTGCGAGCCTGAAAAATAACCAACAACCACGATACAATCATGATATCACTACTTCTCAGATCCACCCCAGAGTGAAACGATCCACTGGTGCAAGCCTGGAAAATAACCAACAACCACGATATACAATCATGATATCACTACTCCTCAGACCCACCCCAGAGTGAAACGATCTACTAGTACGAGCCTGAAAAATACATAAATATCCACATCCGATCACATGAACCAAGAATTCCCCATCCCAACTCTTCTCGTTTTTCTAAATCAACCATAATCCTCATTGAAACTCGGGTTCACCACCTAAACTCAGCCAACACACTCACACATGTCACTAAGTCGGTTCATGACATACGAGGCCACTAAGTCATGAACCACTAAGGTTCTCAAACACATCAAGGAGATAATAAATGAATACAACCAATCCTGAGCAACGAAAATCAAGTCATATCGAATATACTAAAATAAAGATCATAAGACATGAATAGTAACTACGAATAATACAGAGAGTATGAACAACATAATCATGCATGAAAACCAATTTCATCCAATAAATCTTTTTTAAAAATTTGTTTCTCATTATATTAATTTAGAACTAGTCTTTAAAAATCATAAATTTATTCATTTAAAAAGATAATCTTTTTATAAAATAACTCTTTTAAATTATTATTCTAAAATAATCCCTTTTACACAAACTAAATCCTTTTCTCATTACAATAATAACTCCAAAATAACTTTTAAAATATTCTTTTTGTTAATATATTTTTTCTTTATAACTAATTTCTATTTTCCTTTTTCAATAATATCTTATAAATTTTATCCAGCTTTCAAAATACAAACTTGTTATGTTATATTCATCAATTCACAAATAACCTACCACAATAATACTTAATTTCATTCATCAACAAATCTACGCATGATATCACAATATTCATACTACTACATAATTAAATTACAATCTAGCCTAAGCATATAATCAATTCATAATATGTCTAAAAATTGAAACGACGAATCAAATAGAATATCAGGATCTTGCCTCGAGTTTTCGTCGACGGATCGTCATTGACGCGCGAAGCTACCGGTGAGGCGACGACGACAAGCGGCTGCGCGGAGGTTGATGGCGGTCTAGGGGCTGTCGAACGAGTCATTGGCGAGCGGAGGGGGAGGTGTCGGGCAGCGGCAAGGATCTGACGATGGCTGAGGAGGACGAGTGGCTGTTTGGGTAGAAGTCGGCGGTGGCTGGGGGTTTGATCGGAGTTGGGGTGGCGTCGGGATTGAGTGCGGTGGCTGGTCAGGTGGCCGGAGGTCGTGAGGGGGCAGAGGAGGACTGGCGGCCTGAGGGGCGTCGGTCTGTGGAGGGCGAGGGCGGAGGACGCTGCAAAGGGGGTCGGCGGCGTAGGGTTGCGGGATGAAATCGGGTATGGGGAGTTAGGGTTGACGGCAGTTCAGGAGGGTTTAGGGCGGCAAACTCGGTGAGCGGCAAGTTAGGTGCAGGCGGTCGGCGAGCTCGAGAAGCGGCGGTCGACAAGCTCGAGAAGCGGCGGAGAAGGCTTGGGCGTTGCTCAGGGTTGAGGATGAGGTCGAGTTGTGGAGGTGGTGCTCACAGTTGGCCTGTTGGGCTGTTGTCGGAGGTGGAGAGGGGACTGGGGATGAGCTCAGGTTGGTGCTGTCGGAGATCAGAGCGGCGACGGTAGGCGTGGGTTGCGGGATGAGAACGAGATGGGGGGGGAGAGAGAGATGAGATGTCGGCGGCGAGGAAGAGATGAACAGTAGAGAGAGAGAGTAGGAAAAAAACATTAAATATATATAATAAAGAATTTTAGGGTTAGGATTTAGGTATAAAATAATTAAAATAAAATAGTTATGGGTATTTAAAAATTAAAATAATTATAAAATAATTATCTACAAATAAAAACGTACATGTTGTGCTAATACAACAGTTGGTACGAAATAGTCGAAATATATCCATATTGTACAATTAAAAGAGAATAATTAATAAATAAAATATATTTATTTATATTTAAAATCAAATAATTATGGGATAATTATATACACAGTAAAACGTACCTGTTATACTAATACGACAGCTGATACGTAATAATTAAAATAATATAATAATTTACACAAATAATACGTAATTAATAATACAATGTATAATACGAAAATATACGTAATAATAATAATATCACGTATTATTCAAAATGATACATAATAGTATCGGTAACACAACAGATAAATTCCAAAAATTTTTACTGCACTAAATAAATTTATAAACATTTAAATAAAGATAAAAATTTGACTTTAAATCATAATAAATTAAAGAAATTCGAGAAAAATATAAATACTCTTTTAAAACTCATAATTAATTATTTTAAAATATTAAAAAATTATTTTAACTAATATCAAAATTTCACGGTTCTTATATTTCGTGTGGATCGAGGTGGATCTCCTGGTGGTCTGTCGTCCCAGGTTGACACAATGGTTGAGAAGAGTCGACGAGGCCTGTAGTGTGTTCGACCCGGTGGACTCTGGCAACATGAATGGATCGTCTAAGAATTTTGCGGTGGGAGTTGTGGCACCTTATTCTAGGTATTAAAAAAAGAAAAAAAACATGATACACGCCAAAGTGACACAAAATAGGAAGAGAATTAAGAGATAAGATTTATATTTATATGTTTGCTCCATTTTGAGTTTGTTAAATGCCCACGAAAATGATTTTAGATCCTATCACAATGCCTCACACGATACAAGACGTTCTCAGCCTTTGAGATATAAGTAGAGAGAGTAGAGGCGATTTGTGTATCTTCTCTGTCTTCTCTATATGAGAAATTCTGAGGTACTCCATGAGAACTATGTAGCATATAGCACGCCAATAGAAGGAGATCGACCTCCTTCTATTAGAGTGGTGCATACCATCTTGATACTCATAAAGCACTTAAGAATCTTTCCTCTTGTACATCTCATAAGTCATAATCCTAGACCACATAGGGTTCTGATAGAATTCAAACTCCATAAAAACTAAAGGGGGTGTTGGAAGACAAGAGTGTATGAAAATTTGTTGATAGCAATAACTGGACAAGTGATTTATATAGGATTTGGATCCTCTCCATTACGAAAAGGTAGTGTAGAGACCACTATATTAATCATAGTTGTGATTTGCCTAGTAGATGGCTATGATTTATTCAAAATATAATACTCAACATTACTCTATGATTTGCACTCATTTCCTAAGTTACACTTAAAGGCAAATCACAACTAACCATTAAGCAACTTAATGGCTACAATATAGCAGTGGCCTCTCCACTATAATTTTTGTAACGGAGAGGATCCAAATCCATTTATATAGACTTTTCTTAGATGACCAAGAATCGAAATTCACATACATTCATGCATTATTTGGTACCAAAAGGCAAGCTTTAGTGGGGACATGTATAGTCAATGGATAGAAATTAAATTCAGTGGGCATCACAGAGGACGAACCTATGGTACCTAGAAATTTATTAGGGATACACATCATTCAAACTCAGATTTGAACATATCTATTAATAAAGATGGAAGGTTTCCGATCATTCCCAAAGGTCATGGCTAAAAAATATGTTAAGATAGGCAGTCTAACATTATCTATATAATTGTAATCAATTATGGAGATATTGCTCTATATTAGTTGGTGGTAACTGCAAATTGTGTGTATTGTCAAATAATGTGAAGTTCTTGTTTGTAACCAAATATTGTCAAATAATGTGTATAAATAAAATATACGAAGAGTGCTAAACCATATCAATCATTCAAAATATAATAATATATCGCTATATTTTAATAAAATAAGTCATAATTCTTTATCAAAAAATATGTGGAATAATTTTTTTTGGTCAATGAATGTAAATTTTATTCACCACCAAATATGAGAAAGATTGAGTACATAAAAAAAACAAAACAAACAGATCGACTGGTTATAAAGTCCAGTCTATCCTAAAACAAATCTTCTATGTACCGTAACATATGCTAAGGAATGTTAGAATTCAAAATCTTTGTATATACACTTATCTTGATGTCACGGAAGAGAAGGTCTGCGCTTCTAGCTGCTCTCTGTTGGAAAATCCTGAAATTCCTCTCTTTTTTTCTTTTGGTCAATGAAAAATACTTTTATTCATTTAACCAAATATGGAAATTATGTACATCACTCTCTCAACATTGAGAAAACTAAGCTTCTAAAAAAAGCTATCAAATTACTAGGATATTATCCACTCCCTATATTCATCTAAAATAGAACTATTTAGGCATATAGTGAAGATATCCATTTTGATATCCTTAACCAATTGAACAACACTTTTAACTTTTCCCTGAAATAATCTGACATTTCTTTCCACCCACGGCCTGTACACTGTTGCCGCAAGAGCCATCCTTCTCACATTTGTTTTGAAACCATTCCCTCTTTGTCTGGTGTTAAACCAATTCATAAGAAAGTCCCAATCACAAGATTGCCGGTTCATTTTGGTCCATGATGGCCAGCCACACATCTCTTGAGTATGAACAATCAAAAAATAAGTGGTTCCTGCTCTATAAAGCTGCACCTGCACACAAGTGGCAAGCATTTGTATTAATGACTCCTCTTCTCAGCAATTTGTCTTGTGTAGGTAATCTGTTCTGCACCGCAGTCCATAACACAAACGTGTGCTTTGGAAAATTCAGCTTCCCCCAAACCGTGTTGTACCAGGGAACCAAATGAGAAACAGAGGAGAAAACAGTATAAACTGTTGATAACTGAATTTTAGAGTTCTTATAGCAAATATTGAGTATTTGCTTCAAGTTGTCAATCCCTCCAGCAACATTCACAGCTTTATCCCTGCACTTAATCAGCTGCCTCCACATCCAAGAGTCCCTTTTTTTAGCCTTTACATGCCATATATCCCAATTCTTTAAGTAATTCCCGTGAATCTAGTTCACCCATAGAATCTCCTTGTTAACATAAAAATATATCATAGGCTTCTCATAGCTGAAGCCAGATTCCATATGGATGCAGAGAAAACTCCCAATCCCTTGTTTTTTCCCATAACATACTATATCCTATGATACCAAAGGGGTTCTAAAAGAGTTTTCAACTTTCCCTCATAAAAATTTCCTGCACAACTCATCTATTTTCTGTGTAACCTTGACAGGAAGTATGAAACTAGAAGTCCAATAATTTTGAACTCCTAAGATCACACTTTTGATCACTTGTATCCTCCCTGCATATGAAAGGTTACTATGTCTCAGCCACTTCTGAAACTGACTTGTGATTTTATCCAACAAAGGATTGCAATCAACATATGTTAACCTCTTACAGATAAGAGGAACCCCCGGATACTTGAAAGAGAGAGATCCTTTTGAAACCCCAGAATATTTTTGATTTCTGATTTGGCAATATCATCCACTCCTCCAAAGTATATAGAGCACTTGCTCAGATTAGCTTCCAGCCCAGTTGTATCACTAAATTCCTTCACATTCTGAAAAAGTTTCTGGATTGAATATAAGTCTCCTTTTGCAAAGAGAAGCAGATCATCCGCAAATATTAGATGGGATAATTTGAGCTTACCACACATTGGGTGATATCTGAACAATCTATCCTCTTTTAAACTCTCTAATTTCCTGGATAAATATTCCATCCTCAAGATGAAAAGATAAGGTAAAAGTGGATCCCCCGGCCTTAAGCCCCTCTTTCCATCAAAATAATCATGAAGTGATCCATTAAGAGATATAGAAAATCTAGGAGAGGAGATACATGCTATGATCCACTTGATCATCACTTTAGGAAAATTCAGCCCTTCAAGCATTTTCTTCAGAAAATTCCAGTTGATGGTATCAAAAGCCTTTCTAATGTCTATATTCAACATGACTCTTGGCGAAATCCTCTTCCTACTATAGCTTTTAGCAAGCTCATGAGCCAAGGAGATGTTACTGGTAATTTGTCTACCTTTAACAAAAGCACTTTGTGCTTCATTTACAATGCTCCCCAAGATTGGTCTAATCCTATTGGTTAGGATTTTGGAAATGAATTTATAGATGCAATTATAGCAGGATATAGGTCTAAAATCAGAGGGAGAAGTTGGGCAATTTTTCTTAGGTATAAGAGTGATAGAAGTTTAGTTTACCATTCCCAGCAATTTACCATTTTTGAAGAATTCCTCAATAGCCAAAGTCACCTCCTCTCCTATCACTGACCAAGCAGATTTATAGAATGCTACTCCATATCCGCCAGGTCCTGGTGCTTTGTTATCATCCATTGAAAAAATTGCACTTTTATTTCATCTTTTGAAATAGCTCTAGAAAGCATATCAGCTTGAGCTTCATTTAAACATGGCCCAGACTGAATGACCTGAGTGTCCGGTGTGATTGTTACTGGAGCTGACCCTAATAAATCCTTGTAATATGACACCATTTCATTAGCAATCTCCTCTTGGTCAGAAATTCTCTTTCCTAAGGCATTGTAAAGAACCAACACCTTATTTTGATGTCTATTTGCTTTGATCCTGGAGTGGAAGAAGTTTGTGTACCTGTCCCCATGAACACTCCAATTAATCCTGGCTTTTTGTTGCAGAAAAGATAGTTCATAATCCAAGAGTTTGTTGTATTGTGCAATACATTCCTTTTCCTTCTTAATGCAATCTGGATTGAGAGGGCTATTTTGCAACCTTCCCTGAGCCTCTTCAAGTTCCATTCTAGCTGTCAGGACCTGTTCACTGATATTAAGGTAATGCCTCTTGTTAATCTCCTTAAGAGCTCCTCTCAGCAGTTTGAGTCTCATACACACAACATACATTTTATATCCCTCTACTCTTGTCAGCCAAATAGCAGACATAGTAGGTATAAAGCATTCATGCTTAGACCACATCTTAAAATACCTGAATGGTTTCTTCCCTTTAGAGTATTCCTCAAATAGTGATACCAAATAGGAGAATGGTCAGAGAAATTAGGAAGCAAGAATTCAACCTGGCTAGCATTGTACATGTGAAGCCATGCATCATTAACCAGAGCCCTATCCAGTCTACACCATACTCTAGATTCATGATCTTGCTTATTATTCCATGTATAGAAGCATCCAGTTGTTTATAGCTGATTTAAATGGTAATTTTCTATAAAATCCCTGAAATCTTTGGTGTCAAATTCAGAAATTATTGTACCTCTATCCAAAATATTCAGATAAGAAAAAGAATTTTCAGGAATGATATCCTTACACTTTTTACCATTTTGAACATGAATCCATGAGCTATTCCCTTGTGTAGAGCAACCAGGACTAAAATTATCCCCTGTACCATTTCCTTTGACATGCACCACATGTACAGACCTGTGCACTGTCTGCTGCCCAGAACCAGTGGAGCCTTGAATTGCAGACTTTATCCTATCCACAACAATCATCTCATTGATCTGATTTAACTGATAAGAATTATTTTCAAGACCATTTTTTATCCCCATTATCAGAAATGTGCACAGCCAGCTGCCCTCAGTGCTCAGTTTGCTGACTGCGTTCCTGTCTAGCAGAATCCTTCTCCTGTTCATTTGTAGCATTCACTGTATTAACCTTTTCCATCACTATATAAACTGATACTGACAGCACAACTCTTTTCAGCTTGATTTTATAATTTTTTCCCCGCAAATTCCTGTTGTACTATGCCATTATCAGATTCCACGAGCAAGATCTCCAGTTGAATTTTATCCAATCCATAACTTTGTTCCATACACAAGCAGAGAACCGACATTCAAAGAATATGTGTTGACAGGTTTCAGCTTGATGATCAGTTGAGCACAAAACACACTGATTTGAGTTAATCAATCTCATTTTGCACAATCTATCTTGAGTGAGCAGTCTAGAGAGGGAAGCTAGCCATAGAATAAATGAATGTTTGGGATAATGCCAACCCCCAGATAGTGTCTGAACCTTCAAATGAAACTGGCTGCTGGAAGATGGCTCTGTAAATGGAAGAAATTGTCATTGATACAACAATCATTAATAGAGTTCATCAAGCTAACTACATTACTAGATTTGTTTATCAAAATATCCCTTGCTTTTATAATTTGTCTCGACATCCAAGAGTCACTTTCTTTTGCTTGAATTTGCCCCGTGCATTTGTACGGGGAAAAAATAATCTTTGATTTCCATATTTAATGCCAAGAATCTAGTCAACTAAATATAGCCCTACATTCTCTAGTTGTGTTGGACGTTGTTAATAGATTGGTGGTGGTGGTGCTGGTGATGGGTTACTAAGGAGATGGGCATTTTCCGCCCAACATGGATCCACGTTATACGATAAGTGATCCTGTTGTGCATGGTGGATGTTCTTCTCTCTATGTAGTAAATAAATGTTATATTCTTTCCATGTTATACATGCTTAAAATTATGTACTTCAGTTACCTAACAAATTTTGAGTAGCACCGCTTGCTTTGTATCTAAAAATATTAATGCGTAATGGTAAAAAAAGGATAATCCATGATGAACCAATCCATCACAGACGCTAAGAAATTTATCGTCGGTGCACGACTACGACGCGACAACCTCCATTGCCTCATCAGGGATGTACATCGATGACGGAATTTTACATCGTGGGTGCACAATCGTGAGGGGTGTTGTGTTGAACTTTAAACGGTGATTAATTCAAAGAGAAGAATCACAAGAACGCGGAAACATACATGAATCCATCTGAATTTGTACGGATCTTAATCTTGGGTTTGACCTTCTAATCTAGAGGGTCTCTCTCTTAAGAATCTTTTTAGATAGGAATAAGATAATGAAAAATCAACCCTGAGATTAGGGACCATAACCCCTTTATATAGTCAGATTTGTAGTTTTCTATTTTAGCTCCTCATTAAATTAGAATTGCAATATGGTATCTGTACAATTAGCTCATGACATATTTAAATACTCATTGACCCAATTACCTAATTGATCACTTTAAGTGGGTCAGCTGTAAAGATAACAACACACTGATGTAACATATGTGCTCATAAATAGATTTAATTAGATTTAAATCCAACAATCACCCACTTGGGCACCATATGTTTCCTTAAAGTGTGTATAACCTTATAAGCTCAAAATTGCTATCATAAAATAAGGGTATTTCCAAACAATATTATCCATTGAGTATATCAATATAGGATCAAAGCGACATTCATCATATTTATCGTGACTAAACTCATCAAGTCACATATACCAATACAGTCAAACAACATAGATCAATCATGGATGTGCAGCATGAAAATTACATGCAATGTGATCAGTACATGTCTATTTTCAACTAGTCCTACCCTAAACTTTAGTGAGATCAACCTCAAACATAATGTACTAGAGTGTATGAACTGAATACTTTATTCTGATTAGACAATACAACTTAACATAAAGCACCACAATTACAAACTCTTACTAAATCATGATATCCTCAAATAATACCACACCCATATGAGCAATGTGCTCATGAAAGACTTTAGGTGGCAATCCTTTTGTAAGAGGATCAGCTATCATGAAGTTTGTCTCAATGTGCTCTATAAATATCTGTTCACTCTGTACTATTTCTTTCATAACTAGGAACTTAATGTCAATATGTTTTGACTTAGTTGAGCTCCTGTTATTATTGGAATACATAACTACTGATTTATTATCACAAAATAACTTTAGTGGTCTTTCAACATTTTCCAAAATGCGCAGTCTAGTGATAAAATTTTACAGCCATATTCCCGGATTGGATACCTCATATCAAGCTACAAACTCTGCTGTCATAGTGGAGGAAGCTACAAGTGTCTGTTTGATATTTTTTCATGATATTGCTCCTCCTGCTAACATCTAAATGTAGCCTGATGTAGACTTTGTGCTATCCTGACATCCAGGAAAATCAGAATTAGTGTACCCAATGACCTCCAATTGTTCTGATTTTCTGTATGTGAGCATATAATCTTTTATTTTTTGAAGATACCTCATAACCCTTTTGACTGCTATCCAATGTTCCATACTAGTGTTGCTTAAGTATCTGCCTAACATACCAACAATGTACGCAATATCTGGACGCATACATACCTGAGCATACCTGAATTTTAAGGTTACCTTTAGGGCACTGATTAAGACTGAACTTGTCTTCTTTAGCAACAGGGGTGTCTCCTGGTCTGTAATCTTGTATGCCAAATTTTTTGAGTACTTTATCGATATAGCTCTTTTGTTATAATCCAAGTATACATCGAGAACGATCTCGGTGCATCTGGATTCCTAATATAAAGGAGGCGTCCTTAAGATCTTTCATCTCAAAATTCTTTGATAGAAATCTCTAGGTTTCGTGCAACATGCCTATATCATTAGTGACAAGCAATATGTCATCGACATGCAGAACTAGGAATATATACTTACTCTCACTGAACTTGTGATATACACAGTCATTAACAATATTCATCTCAAAACCAAACGAGATAATTATTTATTGAAACTTGTAATACCATTGACGGGGAGCTTGCTTGAGTCCATAGATGGATTTTCTTAATTTGCAAACCATATTCTTCAGGTCTCCTGACACAAAGTTTTTGGGTTGCACCATATAAATCATCTCATTAATGTCGCCATTGAGAAACGTAGTCTGAACATCCATCTGATATAACTCAAGATCAAAATGAGCAATAAGTGTCATGATTGTTCTGAAAGAGTTTTTCAATAAAACCGGAGAGAAATTCTTTGTATAATCAATATCTTCCTTTTGAGTAAAGCCTTTAGCTACAAGACGTGCCTTATACTTTTTTACATGACCATTTGTATCCTGCTTGGTTTTATATATCCATTTACAACCAATTAGTTTTGCACCTTCTGGCAATGAGACAAGTTCCCAAACTTTAATGTCTTGCATAGACTTATACTCTTCATTCATGACATCAATCCACTTTTGAGAGTTAGAACTTTTTATGGCATGAAGGAAGTTGATTGGATCATCTTTTAACATTCCATTATTTTCCTCATGTTCTTAAAGAAATACAATATAATCATCCGAAATAGCATTTCTCCTTTACAATATAATCATCCGGAATAGCATTTCTCCTTTCTCACGTGGATCTCCTTAATGGCATTGGTTATTAAGGTTGTTAAGTTTGTTCTTTTGGAATAGTGAGTTGTTCAACATTTTCTTCTTGAGGTTTCGGATTTACTTCATGATCAATAGCAGGTATAGGAACCTAAATATTATCAAAAGTAACTATATGGATTGGGTCTGAAGCCAATTCCTCCTCAAAAGCAATGTCTCTAACCTTATCCCCCTACCCCAAACTCAACATCCTCAAAAAATGTTGTTGTTTCCATCTCAAAAAAATTCCTGAGTATGAGATCATAAAATTTATAGCCCCTAGAAAGTTCAGACTACCCAATAAAGTAGCTGCTAACTATTTTGGAGTCCAATTTATTTTTATTTGGCCTATGAGGCCTTGCCTCACCTGGATATCCCTAAATATGTAAGTGCTTTAAACTGGGCTTTTGACCAGTCCAAAGCTCATAAGGTGTTTTAGCCACTATTTTAGTCGATACTCTGTTCAGAATATAAGCTGTTGTCTTTAATGCTTCTTTCCAGAGTGACTCTGGTAAAGAAGAATGAGCAATCATACTTCTTACTATATCCTTAAGAGTCCGGTTTCGTCTTTCAGGTACACCATTCATGCTAGGTGACCCTAATATGGTGTACTATGGGACGAAACATTATTCCTCTAGGTATTTAGTAAATGGCCCTAAACGTTGTTCCCCTGAACCATCATATCTGTCATAGTACTCACCACTACGATCAAATCTAACGATTTTAATCCTTTTGTTGAGTTGATTCTCAACTTCAGCTTTATAAGCTTTGAACACATTCAGAGACTCAGATTTTTCATGAATGAGATATAGGTATCCATAATGTGAGTAATCGTCTATGAATGATATACAATATTATTAACCATTCCAAGATGCCATAGGGAATGACCCACAAATATCTGTATGTATTAATTCTAAGATATTTGAAGATCTTTTGGTACCTAATCTCTTAACTTTGGTTTGTTTTCCCTTGATTTATTCTACACATACGTCGAAATCTGAAAAATCAAGGGAATCCAAAATGTCATCGGACACAAGACGCTCAACTCTGCTTTTTGAGATATGACCCAAGCGCTTATGCCATAATATCGTTGAATTTTTCTTATTTAATTTACGCTTAGTACCACGTGATTTTACATGCAAGGTTTCATTATAAGAAGTAATTATGTTAAGCATATATAGGTTGTCATAAGTACTCAAGTAACTAGTTCCCACAATATTTGAATTTAAAGATAAACTAAATTGATTGTTTCTAAATGAACAATAATAACCTGATTTGTCCAATACAGAAACCAAATTCTGTCTAAAAGACGGTACTACAAAAGTATATTTTAAATCCAAATAAAAATCAATTCCTAATAACAACCTAAATTCCCCAATTGCTTCCACATCTATCGATTGTCCGTCGTCTACAAAGATGTGTCTTTCAACATCACTTAGCTTTCGGTAGCTCAGACAACTTTGTATAGAAACACTTATGTGAGTAGTAGCACCAAAGTCTAGCCACCAAGTATTTCTAGGTACTGAAGCTAAATTAACCTCATAACAGACCAAAGTGAGAAACATACCCTTATTAGCATGTCAGGCATGATATTTGGTACAATCATTCTTTATGTGTCCAGGCTTGCTAGAAAAGAAACAACCCTGACTATCCTTATGTTGTTTCTTCTGAACTGAACCCTTAGCAACTTCATTATCATTCTTTCTTTTCTTACCCTTATCCTTAGAGGCATAAGTCAAATGAGCACTTTTAGTCTTATCTTGCTTCAACCTGTCTTCTTCTTACACACAGTATGAAATGAGCCTATTTAGAGTCCCTTTCTCCTTTTGGCAGTTTAACGGACCTTGAGCTGACTAAACTGTGTTGGAAGAGACAACAAAACTAGATGCACCAATAACTTATCACAAAGATCAAGTTTAAGTGCCTTAAGTTTTGAAGCAATATGAGATATTTCCATAATGTACTCTTTGATATTTCCTTTACCTTTATACTACATCAAAATCAAGCGAACTAAAAGCGTGCTTGTTTCTACCTTATCATTTTTCGCAAAACGCTTCTCAATTTCGGCAAGGAAATCTTTGGCCTTAGTAATTCCTTTAGATTCTATGCCCCTAAAGGCTTCTGGAACGCCACGCTTAATGATCATAAGACTCATGCGATTTGAATGCTCCTATTTCTCATGCTCCTTCTTAACATTGAGAGTGCTATCCGCATGTAAGCTGTCTAAAAATTACAATGGATAGCTGATCCCTATCAAGCTTCAACAACGAAAGTTACAATCAGATAACTTTCATGCCAACAAATGAAAGCGGTAAATGGAGGACTTTTCACATAGATCGAGAAGAGTTACAATTCAACGACACCTCTGATAACTGATGAAAACTCTATTCAGCGGTCTGCACAATCAACAGTGAAAGTTGCAATCTGACGACTTTCACACCCCACAACAGCTAACGCGAGGATTGCTGAACGATGGACCTTGCAATGACTTATAGAAAAGGTTACAAGTAAACCAGTCCCTTCCTAAAACGCAGAACTCATCCACGCGTTACAATTCTTGAAACGCAGGCAACCCCCGTATTTCTAAGCTACATCAGACGAAATGCGAGCGGCCCTCGCGTTTTTGACATTCAATCCACACCCAACTCCGCGTCCCAATTCTAAGATGCGATTAGGATCCTAAACGCCAAGTTGGGTGTTTGACTCATTTAAACATGAGTCGAACGGTTCCAGAATCGTTTTCCCCACGGTCTGAGGAAATCACGCCCACTTAGGAGCAGATTTAGAGGGTAGTTACAATCTCTTATCCACCTATAAAACCTCAACAAACTCAACCGAGGAGGGGGTTGGATTTTTTGGCATCTAAACCACAGTCAGAAGGTTCAGAGGTTAGGATTTCTCTGGAGATAGGAGGGGTGAATTCTTTGGAGATAGAAGATTGAAATCAAAGTCAGGAGATCAAATCTCAGAGAATCTTTCAGCAACAAAAAATCTACTTGGCCATTAACCGGATTTTCGATTTTAACAACTCTTTTTAGAGAGTTCTAACTCGCTCTGAGTTCTAAAACTCGTTAAGAGTTATTTCTCAAACTTACCACAGAAGTTCATTATTCCCACGAGATAAAAGACGGTCGGATCGTCAAGGGAGAGCAAATTTGACACAAGCATTCGAAGGAGACACTCCATTGCTACTAAGAAGAACCCAGTTTAAACAAAGAGAAGAATCAAATTCGTTCTTCTCTCTTTTGTGACCGAATTGTAATCGAAATTGAAGGAATACAAGTCAATTTTCTTTCATTTTTCTTATTATAAATTTTTCTACAAACAAAAGATGGCGACTCCGTTGGAGACTAACTTTTTTGACGAAGAAGTGGTGACGCAATCCGACGTCCACCTCATGGGAACAACTGTTGAAACTCTCGTCGTGGAGTTTGACCAAGCTAAATACGAGGAAGCCCTCTCCTCTGGATCGCTTAGCCCTAAGGCTAGGCGTGACGTCCGCAGGATCTCCAAGGAGATCAAACCTGTTGCTGAAACGCCAAAGAAAATCCTCTCCTTTGGCCAAAATTCGTCGAACAGCCCCTCTACCTCAGGAGCGGGCTTAGCCTCTACCGAAATCGTATAACGAGTTGAACATCCTACCTCCGCGTCAACACGACGTGCTACAGGCCATAAACGGCCTATAGAGGAGACGAGCTCCATAAACGCCAACGATGCTGCTGCCAGGGCTTTGAAACAATCCAAAAAGAACGCCGCTCAAAGACGGAGAAGATCCATATGACGAGCGCATCTTCGAGAAAGTCGAATTCTCACCCAACGCGAAGATCACGTTTTAGAAGCTTTGCCCGAGCACAACGTTTCCACTATGGAACGCACGCTTCGCGGCAATGAGCCCAACTACGAGCCTCGGCCAATACTGCTGAAACACGACCCTCAGTGATGCGTTATTCTTTCAAAACGCAGCCCTCAGAAAGGCACTGCTAAAGATAAACGCACACCTCACGTACGCGTTCAAACGAAACATGACCCTCAAAAGTCTCTTTCAACAACCAAACGCGACCCTCAGGGGTGCGTTCAACCAAAACATGACCCTCAGGGGTCTGTTTCATCATTTAAATGTAGGCCTCGGCCTAATGTTTACAAATCCAAACGCGACCCTCACGTTTCTCTTCAAGAACGCAACCCTCAAGCGGTCCGCCAAGTTCAAAAAGGTCAACATGGGTTTAAAATTCATGTTTGACAAGAATCCGTCTTACCCTCTCAAGAGCAGGGGGTGCCATCTCCTTCCTCACGCTCAGAAAGAGATCTCTCTCAGGTGTCTGACTTGTGGGAATTGTTATCGATAGGAAGACCAACTCAGCAAGCAGCTCATTCATGCCAGTGTGAGCGGCTTATATCAACAGTCCTTTCAGAATGTCACTGCTGTACACCTGAGCCTTGCAAGTCTGTGTTTGACAGACTGGCTGACGCCACCAAACCTACTAAGCGACAACATCATCAGAAGAAGAAGGTTTCTGAAGCTGAATATCCTCAGGTCACTATCAACGTGATCGTCAGAGGGAAAGCCTCGCATCCTAGTTTTGACGAGTCGCAAAGAAGTCATTCCCTGACCGTTCGGGAAATTTATGATAAATTTGAAGGAGTATACCGGCACACCCAGACTCACACAGGAGCTATCCGCTCGGTTAACTATCAAAGGTTAGCTAAGGGGATCAGTTCTGATGATGAACATTCGGCAATCGCCGAATCTCAATCATCAAGCTCTGTCATGACACGAGAGACTCCCGTTTACATGACTGGAGGCCCCAAAGACTTAGCCAAGAGGGTTGACGAACATCACGTTATGCTCCAGGCATAACAAGAGACCCTTCTCCAGATGAAGGATATGTTGGCCCAGCTCTTTGCTGAAAAAGGCTAAAGACCGGAATCTTCCCGGAGGACAATATCCAAGGGAAAGCAAAAAGCACCTGAGCCTTCGGATCGCGAGGCTCAGAACATAGAATCTTCTTATGAAAATGAGAATGAGATGGAAAGAGAATTACACCCTCAGTCCACTAAGGTGGACGAGCTAGAAGCTCGCCTCAACGCAATCGCCAATAGAAGCGAGCTCTGCGAAGAAGGGGTAGTCGACCTTACCCTGCTGAATGAGACACAACTCCCTATCCACCGAAGTTTAAAGCTCCAACCCTTCAACCTTTCGATGGCACAGGGTCACCCAACAGCACATTTACTACTTCAAGTCTCAGACTGGAGATGTGGTGGCAAACGACGCCATCCTAACCCGACTATTCATCGGTACCCTCAAAGGTGTCGCTTTTGAGTGGTTTATGAAACTACCTGCCGGACCCATCCAGAAATGGATAGATTTGGAAAGGCTTTTCTTAGCCAGATTCTTTGAGGACGACACAGAAGTTTCAGTCCCGACTCTTCTAGCCACTAAACAAAGGAAAGGAGAGTCCATCAAGGCATATGTTGAGAGATTCCGCAGCATGGCACTGCGATGCCCGTCAGGTATGACTCAATCAACTTTGGTTAAAACTTGCAGGTACAACTTGCAGACCCGGCTCCTTGCTCAGATGGGGGTGGCAGAATGTCACTCCTGGAGACAACTTGTTTCGTAAGGAGAACAAGCTGAAGAAATCGTTGCTCGTGTCAAGGCTGAAGAAATTCCCTAATCGAAGCCGCAGTAACAACGCAACCAGCATAATGCTCCTCGATCCAAAGGGAAGGAGACTCTGGCTGCTGATACCAATACACGGGCATCACCAGCTAAGTAAGGCAAGGCGTCGAACCCGTAAAGAGCACCCAAGCAATATTCGTTTAAGGAAGAGCATGTGGACACCCTGTTCCAGTTACTTCAGAAGAACAACAAGCTGCAGCTTCCCGAAATCAGGAAACCAGATGAGACATGAAAAGTCGATGACCCTAATTACTGCCGTTATCACAGGTTTTTGGGCCACCCTACCAGAAAATGTTATGTCTTCAAAGACATTCTACAAAACCTGATAAATGCAAACGTGCTCACCTTAAAGCCCGAACAAAAGACCGTATCCACCAACTTGATAGCGGTCTAATTTGGTGACATCCATCTGGTCGCAACCGCGAATGGCGTCATTCCCATCCATAAGGGGGAAATGCATATGAAAAACACAAACTTGCACAGTCAGAAAGACAGGGGGTTGGTACCACTCACTATCCCAAAAGGGGAGATCATGTGGGTACATCCCGACCTAGTTGAAGATCGGCAATGGACGAAAACCACGTCCAAAAAGAAGGGAGGAAAGGCTAAAACATCCAATATGATTAGCCCCTCTGTTAATGAGAATGATGATCATCTCAAACCTCTTACCGACTAATAGGAAGAGAGGATTGCCTTGACGGCATACCCAGGAGGCAACCTTGGCACTCAGTCAGGAAAAGCTTACTTGAGGGACTATGACCAGAACGCTCAAAAAGCTAAAGAACAACCCCAAGACATTGGGGGTTCTGTACCAAAGAAGCCGGTTGATAAGGGGAAATAAAAGGAGATCTGGTTCAACAAAAACCTTCTCCAAGAGCCCGGGGAGTCAAGTGCTCCCTTCCAATTCAATGTCATGGCACAACTGGCCAACATACTGGCCTGGATTACTCTATATGAGTTCCTAAGGTTGTCCAAAACTACTAAGGAAGCTCTGATTGAGGCATTAAAGAATACGGAGAGCTTTATTACGCAAGTCGCTCCGGTCCCTGAAGCTTCTGAAGACCAACCCTATTTGCAATGCCTGCAAGCAGCGAGAAGTTTACCTTGCATATCATTCACGTAGGAAGACATGCGGGTCAAACACAAGCATGACAGACCGTTGTACTACATGGGGTATATCGGATCCTCTGAAATCAGTCGTGTCCAAGTTAACCCGGGCTCAGTGCTCAGCATCATGCCCTGTAGGTGTAAACTTCTGATTTTCCCGGGAAAGGGGAGGGACTTCGTTTGTATTGATAAGAAAGCTTATTACAAACTAAATCAATCTGA
>BQKN01066049.1:400717-429909 GCA_022839385.1 Asparagus kiusianus
GCCCTGTTCTGTGGGCGAATTCGTTCACTAATCCGCCACGGTAATTTTTACCGTCTACATGCCCTATAGGATCATGCGGGTCTTAGGAATTCCTATGCACCGATTGAACACCACTCAGACCACTATCTTCGGTTTCAATGCTAACAGCACTCGGCCCCTGGGAAAGATCAAGCTCAGATGTCAGATCGGAGATCTCAAGTCTGAAGTGACTTGTTATATCATAGACGCGGACACGTCTTACAATCTATTGTTGGGACGACCATGGATTCATGCAAACCGTATTGTCCCGTCTACCCTACATCAGGTCATGAAGTATGCTAATGATGAGGGAGAAGTCTGAATCCTGATTGTAGAAAAGTACCCTTTCCGAGGGGTGGAAAATTTCCATACAGATTCTGTTTTCTACTTAGAATCCCAGGAAAAAGAAGACGTTGACAGTGGCAATGAAGCAGATATCGAGCCGGATCCTGAAGAAGACTATCCGTGGGAGTTAAACTTTGATATAATTGGTTAGGATGAGAATAATAATAATGTACTAAGCGAGGGCAAGTGGTGCATTAATGAAGATTTTATTTTGGCGTACTTGTCTGACGTGTCCTCTAAAAATGAATGAATAGAGAATAATCATAATGCAGGTACCAACCCATGGCACACATTGTGTGCAGAGACATCCCTCACGTTAACAATCAAGTCATCCTTCGCTTCAGATGAAGAAGCAGAAGATGCACAAAAGGCTTTCTTTAAAGTCCCGTCCAAAAGGAAAGGGCAGAGGCCGATCCATTTCGGTAAAGTTAAACCCGAACCACTCAAACGGGAAAGTTCAGAAGAAGATGATAGAGTTCCTCAATTCCATTACCACGAACCTAATTCCGTCCGATTAATGAAATGAATGGGGTATAACTTTAACGAAAATCACGGTTTAAATTTTGGGAAAGGAAGGCGAACACCGATTCGAATGTCTCTAATCCCCGAAAGAAAACCTCCGGATTACTATCAAAAAACCGGAAGAGGTATGGGCTACGTCACAACTCCCTCTGTTTTAGAAAATAAAATCAGTAATTATTTACGTCAAGACCATTCATCTGGAACATCCTCATGGGAATCCGACATCAGTGTTGGACCTTTCTTTAAAAGTTTGACCGTGAACATAGTTTCAACTAGTCATCCAGATGCAGATGCAGGGGGTGGCGAAGAATTGATCGAATCAACTAATGACCCGTGGATCAAACGTCTTAACATATTGTGGAATATGCGTTTCGAGCAACACGAACCGCCTACTAAAGATAACGTAATCCAGGTCAACATGGGGGACGAATCCGACCCTAAACCGATCTTCATAAGCGAAAGCCTATCACCATCCGAGAAAGAGGACCTTATATCTCTCATTAGAGAATATATAGATGTCTTTGCTTAGAATTATGAAGATATACCTGGCCTAGATCCAAAAGTAGCCATACATCGTCTCAACATAGATCCGGACGCAAAACCCATTAAACAGCAACAACACAGGTTTCATCCAGAGATCATGGAATCAATTGAGTCAGAAGTTAAAAAGCTTATAAACTCAGGCTTTGTCAGAGAGGAACAACACCCAGATTAGGTAGCCAACATTATTCTGGTCTCTAAGAAGAACGGTAAGGTCCTTATATGCATCGACTTTCGTGACCTTAACGCAGCTTGTCCAAAAGACGAGTTTCCTCTTCCCATCACTGATGTCATGATCGACAATACTTACGGATATGAAATGATGTCTTTCATGGATGGATTTTCCGGGTATAATCAAATCAAGATGTATCCTGAAGACGAAAAGCATACTGCGTTCAGAACTCCACTGGGGGTGTATTGCTACACAGTAATGCCATTCGGCCTGAAAAGCGCAGGCACAACTTATCAACGTTCAATAAACGCCATCTTCCACGAACATCTGCGTAAGAAGATAGAATGCTACGTTAACGATATAACAGTAAAAAGCCAACATAAAGGTGATCATCTTATAGACTTGAAGACAATGTTCGATATCATGCGAGCACATCAGCTGAAGATAAACCTGACAAAATCATTCCTTGGAGTATCAAGCGAAAAATTCCTGGGATTTATCGTCACATCCAAGGGAATTTCTCTTGATCCAGAGAAAGTGCATGCCATCCAAGACATGCTGCCGCCGAAAAATCTCAAAGAACTTAGAGGTTTACAAGGCAGGCTGGCCTATATTTGGAGATTCATATCTAATCTCTCGGGGCGTTGCCAACCTTTCTCTAAGCTTATGAAGAAAGGCATGTCCTTTGTTTAGGATGAAGAATGCCTAAAAGAATTCGAGGAGATTAAGAAATATCTCACTCAACCGCCAGTTCTCGTGGCCCTAATATCAAGAAAACCATTCCTGTTATACGTAAGAGCTATGGATCATTCTCTAGGAACTTTATTGACCCAGAACAACGATCAAGGGCAAGAGCAAGCCATCTACTACTTAAGCAGGACTATGATGGGAGCCGAGCATCGGTATAATCTGATCGAAAAAGAATGTCTCGCTTTAGTATTCGCAGTCCAAAAGATACGACATTACCTGGTAGGACAAGTAATTCATGTCATTTCTAAGGTAAATCCCTTGAGAGTTCTGATGACGAAACCATCGTCTCTAAATTGTCGGCTCGCAAAGTGGGCCATCCTCTTGTCACAATATGATATGAAATTCATACCCCAAAAAGCAGTCAAGGGTCAAGCATTGGAAAATTTCTTAACTGATCACCCGGTGCCTGGGATATCTAAGTTGTATAAAGAATTACCCGACGAAGTCGCTGAAGCTTGCGTTACTTAAGAAGCTACGCAAGTGTGGAGATTGTTCTTCGATGGTGCATCCAGAGCAAATCCTCATGGAGCAATTACAGTAAGAGTAGGGGTAGTGTTCATCTCTCCAAACGGTCACGTGATCCCAAGAGGATTTTCCCTAATCGAGCCCTGTACCAACAACGTAGCCAAGTATAATGCTTTGCTATTAGGAATGCAATTTGCTGAAGAACTTAATATTCGGCATCTCGAGGCTTACGGTGACTCTCAGCTCATCGTAAATCAAGTCCGAGGGGAATACGAAGTGAGCCATGAGGATCTGATCCCGTACTACTTCGCAGTGCTAAAGCAAGCTAAGAAGTTTGAATGTTTCTTTATTGAATACATTCCACGAGCTCAGAACGCTTATGCAGACATTTTAGCCTCGTTGGCAACTTCGCTAGCATTACCACTAGCGGCTGAAATAATGATTCCAGTCACGGGACGTGAGCTATACTATTCTAAGATTCCTATAGAGGAAAGTTCAGACAAGACAATAGCGGAAGAAGTCTGTACAACCTCGATGGAGCTTGAATCTAGGGATTGGCGATTCCCATACATCGACTATGCTATATACGGAATTTTGTCCGATGACCCTAAGGAAGCGGCTGCTATCAAACGAAAGGCCCTCTGATTCTATTACGATGCAGTTTCTCAAATCCTGTATCGTAAATCACATGATGGAGTTTTGCTTCGATGCCTCTCTCGAAAGGAAGCAAAAGAGGCCCTCAATGAAGCTCACGACGGAATGTGCGGAGCTCATCAGCCTGGAGCTAAGTTAGGAGATCGCATCTGACGAATCGGTTATTACTAGCCAAGGATGTTCTCAGATGCAGTTGACTACGCTAAACGTTGTCACGCATGCCAAATACATGGGGACTTTATCCACCAGGCACCAGGTAACTTACATCCCATAATAGAAAGAGGAAAAGAAATGATTCTGCTGGCAGTAGTACCAATAGCAAGCGAAAACGTAAGATTGATTTGTTCTGTGGATCGCAACAACGGGAATATGAGCATGGAGGTTTGCATAGATTAATTTTATAATTTATTAAAATAATTACATGATTTTATATATCTAAATTTATTTAACACTAAAAACTCTAATTTTTTTCTAGGTCAAATTAACCATGAACCAGTATGTTCTTTATTACATAAACTACGCACTCCAAAGTCTTGTTCATTTTGTGGAGCAAAAAAGTTTGAACACGAGCCACCAACATCCTGTTGCCACAATGGTGAAATCCACCTAGCAGATGTGAATGTTAATGACGAGTTATATGCCCTTTATACAGTACAAACCCAAGAGGCAATTGAGTTTCGAAGACAAACCAGAAAGTATAATAGCATTTTCTCATTCACATCATTTGGGGCAAGGTTTGATAGAGAGCTTGCATCAAACAAAAAGGGTATTTTCACATTTAGAGCATAAGGACAAATATATCATAATCTCCCCTCTCTAATTCCAGAAGAAAATAAGCCTTCCTACTTTCAACTTTACTTCTACGATACGGCGAATGAGTTGCAAAATCGAATAGGGATATTAGATAATGCAAACATGAGTACGACTACAACTAAAAGATTGATGGATATATTAGAAGGAAACCCATATGCAAAATTTCCGCGGAAACTGAATGATTTTCCATCTCTTGAAGACTTCAAGATCATTATAAATAGAGATGCTGCAGTAGTTCAACGTGTTTACAATTCGCCAACAGTAGATCAGGTTGCAGCTGTATGGGTAGAGGGAAATAATGAAAATGTTCCGTATGAGAGAGAAATAGTTGTCCATTCACACTCTGGAAAGAATCATCCAGTTAATCACTATTTTGGTTGTTATGATCCTTTACATTATCCTTTACTCTTTCCAGGTGGAGATGTTGGATGGCACCAAAATATTAAAAGAATGGAGAAAAATCATATTCGTCGTTCAAAACAAATAAATACAACATCTCAAGTGACTCAGCCAACTTTTACATCTGCAGAAGACATATTTAAACGAGAAAGGAAAGGTAAATCATAATTAAAATTGTTTAATAATATTAAAACATTAAAAATTAACTTAACCTGTATACGTGTAGGTGTTAAAGAACCAAAGGCATGAAGCGTCTCATGTCGAGAATATTATTGTTACAAGTTCCAGATAAGAGACACTCGACAATCTACTGTATTAACATCGGCAGGCCGGTTGTTTCATCAATATGCTGTTGATATGTACATAAAGCTTGAAACAACAAGACTTGATTATTTTAGAAAGAAACAATCAGAAATCAGAGCAGAGTTATTCCAAGGCATAGTCGATAGTGTAGCTGCTGGTGAAGCAAAAGCATGTCAAGTCGGAAAAGGAATAGTGCTGCCATCATCATTTATTGGTGGTCCTAGAGATATGCGTTGTAGATATCTTGATGCAATGTCATTAGTATAACGATTTGGAAAACCAGATATTTTCATCACAATGACATGCAATCCTGAATGGGAAGAAATCACGGAGGAGCTACATCCAGGGCAGACACATAATGATAGACCGGATCTAACGTCAAGGATATTTCGTGCAAAATTACAAGACCTGAAAGATCAGCTATTTAAAAAGGAAATATTTGGAAAAGTTGCTGATCATGTTCATGTCATTGAGTTTCAAAAAAGAGGGTTGCCTCATGCACACATGTTAATTATTCTAATGGGACAACACAAAATCGTATCATCAGATCATTATGATAAGTGCGTATCAGCAGAAATTCCAGACAAGTATGAAAATCCAATCTTATATGAATTGGTAAAAAAACATATGATGCATGGCCCTTGCGAAGAGTTAAATATGAAGAATGTTTGCATGCAAAATGGTGAGTGTAAGTATCACTACCCTAGAGAGTTTTCTCCAAGATTAGTACAAGCGAAATATGCTTACCCAATTTATAAAAGGAGCAAAAATAATAGAACAATGTTGGTTCGAAACAAAATCCTTAATAATCAATGGGTGGTACCTTACAATCCATATTGCTGACACGTTATAACTGTCACATCAATGTTGAAATATGCTCAGGTATAAAAGTAGTGAAATACCTTTATAAGTACATATATAAAGGCCATGATAGAGTGGCAGTAAACATTGAGTATAATGAAGGTGAAAACGTTGTGAATAAAATCAAAAATTTTCAAGATGCAAGATGGGTATCAGCTCAGGAAGCTTTCTGAAGAATATATGAATTCCATCTTAATGAGATATTCCCGACTGTCATTAACTTACAACTTCACATGCCAAATTAGCAATATGTTTATTATTGGAAACATTAAGACCTATCGAAATTGATTCACTTAGAACATGTCTCGAAGACGATGCTTACAGAATTTTTTACTATGTGTAAAAAAATTAAAGAAGGTAACAAGAAGAAACATGAAAAGGACCACGAAAAGGAGTTATTATATGTGGAATTTCCTGAATGTTATGTTTGGGATTCAACATCAAAATCTTGGAGTCCAACAAAACAGAGACAAGTAATAGGTCGAATAAACGGGGCTAACCCAATTGAAGGAGAGAGATATTATTTGCGACTATTGCTTACTCACGTTAGGTGTCCGACATCATTTGAGGATCTACTGACGGTAAATGGTATTCATTGCAAATCTTTCAAGCAATCAGCCTAGAAATTAGGTCTTTCGGAATCTGATGATAGCATAAGAGAGTGCTTAGATGAAGCCATCGTCTTCCAAATACCAACAGCACTTCGACGTTTGTTTGCAACTATATTGGTTTATTGTGAGCCCACAGATGTTAATCATTTGTGGGATCAATATCTCGAATCATTATCTGAAGATTTCTCAAGGAAACCACATGCTACTAGAGCTTCGGTGATAAATGATACTCTTCTCAATATTAACTTCTACTTAGAGAGTATGGGCAAGGATATTAAAATTTTTGATTTGCCACCTTTACAAACAAAAACCATTACAGAGGAAGGTTCATACCCAAGAGAAATAAAAGAAGAGCTAGATGTACAAATCCTAACTGATGATCTAAATGCTGCAACAAAACTCAACTATGAACAACATACTACATACACTATAATATTAACACAAGTTGAAGCAAATAAAAGTAGAGTTTTCTATATTGATGGTCCTAGAGGAACTGGGAAGACTTATTTATATCGTGCTCTACTTGCCACAGTAAGATCGTAAGGTATGATAGCTCTTGCTACAGCGACATCGGGTGTCGCAGCTGTAATAATGCATGGTGGAAGAACAGCAGACTCCAGATTTAAAATCAAAATCCCAACAACAGATTCATCTATGTGTGGTATATCAAAGCAAGATGGGATATCAAAACTCATTAAAATAGCTCGTCTAATAATTTGGGACGAGGCTCCTATGGCTAAACACGTTGCAATTGAAACGTTGGATAGAACACTAAGAGATTTAATGGATCAAGATGAACCATTTGGCGAAAAAGTAATTGTATTTGGTGGCGATTTCAGACAAGTTTTACCAGTGGTGTCTCGCTCAATAAGATCACAAACTATTAAAGAAAGTTTAGTAAGCTCATATTTGTGGAGCAAAATGATCAAACTACAACTTTTAAAAAATATGAGAGCAATATCAGACACAGTATTCAGTGAATTTCTTCTTAGGATTGGGAATGGAGATGAACCAACAGTTACCCAGGATCTCATAAAACTGCCTAATGTAATGTTGATCCAGAATCAAGGTGATGACCTACCGGAAGATGCTCTCATAAATTCAATTTTTCCATCTTTAGATGAGAATTTCCAGTCTATTGACTATATGAAAGATATAGCTATCCTTACAATAAAAAATGAATATGTTGACATGTTAAATGATAGACTAATAAAAAGGTTTCCAGGAGAAAGAAAAGAATTCTATAGCTTTGATGAAGCAGTTGATGACACTAATCATCATTACCAAGAAGAATTTTTGAACACTCTGCTCCCTAATGGACTACCGCCACATAAGCTCATGTTGAGAAAATATTGTCCAATTATTTTACTAAGGAACTTGGATCTATCTAATAGACTATGCAACGGTACAAGAATGGTATGTCAAGATTTTAACTACAATGTAATTCAAGCTAAAATCACGATGGGCCAACATGCTGGGAAAGAAGTTTTCTTGCCAAGAATATCATTGTCACCAGCAGAAGATGAAGGATTATCATTCAAGTTCAAACGCAAACAATTTCCCATAAGATTATGTTTTGTAATGACAATTAATAAATTTCAAGGGCAAACAATACCTAACGTAGGTATTTATCTACCTAAACCAGTGTTCTCTCATGGGCAATTATATGTTGCTTTATCGCGAGGTACTTCTATAATGACAACCAAGGTCTTAATAACATCAGAAGGAAAATTTGCAGAAGAGGAACAATACACAAAGAATGTTGTATAAAAGGAAATTCTCTAGCCAAAGGACCACGAGGAATAATTCAAATAACAAAATAACATTTTTGAAGGTTAGGAATTTATATAATAAGTAGCTGCAATTTTATTAAAGTTTTTTCTTAAATATAATTAAAAAATATTACAATTCATTATTACATCATTCGCTCTGTTCGTTCAAAATCATGTACTAATCAAAATTAAAATAACTTTAAACATTGTAAATAATATTAATTAATAAATTCAAATTACTATAATTAGTGTTATACCTTTGATATAGAAATAGTCTCATTTTATTTTCTTTTGAGTTTGTTTAGTTTTTCAGATGTGTTGTTATTTATATATAACAAACTATTCAAAATCTTACAGGAACAATGTCATCCACCAACGAAGCACAAATTCCACACATCCAAATACGCCAACTAAAAAAGTTTCAAAGAGAGTGGATCATTCATGTTGTTATCCTAAGAACTATTGAGCCCTCTTATGAGAACAACAAAGGATCAGGAAAACTACTAAAAATAATTTTTGCTGACTCAGAGGTAATGTAGTAATATTCTACATGCTATAAATCTATTAATTAATACATCTATACATAACTTACGTCTTCTATCACTTATCTTATTTATCTTAGGCTTAAATGAATGTTAATATATTAGTTATTTGTGAGATAATATTAGTAATATTTGCAGGAAAAAAATACAAGGTATTATGTTTGGAGAAATTATTAAAATGTATAAACACATGCTTCAGAAGAATCATGTTGTTTACATCTCAAATGGTGAAGTCCAACCAATAAACCCGTTTTATGGAAATGTACATGAGTCAATTGAGTTGACATTGACTAAGAACATTTCTATCAAAGAATCAAAAGAAGAGTTTCAATTTGATAAGATATTGAACAACTTTATCTCAATCAAAGACGTAATTTCCAACGAGGATACAAGAAATATAAGTAAGTATTTGTAAACACCTTTTATTTTTAATTTAAAAATTTATAAATGATTTTTAAACTTGTTATAAATTTATGTGCAGATGTTCTTGCAATTATAGCAAATGTCAAGCCTATGATCAAGTACGTTATAAGATATAATAAGGCGGACACAAGGCGGGACATCATTATAGTAGACAAAGAGTAAACACGCATGCTTTTATTTCACAATAAATTAATTATTCAAAATATAATATATTAAAAAAATTGTCTAACTTTTCTTACACAGTGAGATAACATTGTCTGTAACTTTATTCGGAGATTTGGCTATCAATGAAGGTTCAATTATTGAAGGCAATATGAATGAGACAACTATAATAGCATTATTAGATTTTAAAATATCATTGTACAAAGGTAACATTTTTTATTATTGAATTCTAAATTATTTATCAATAAATATCAAATTCTAATTATAACTATTATATATGCAGGGGAGATGTGCATGACTTCGCAAATTGCATCAATAATATATATCAACCCTGAAATACAGCTTGCTAAGGACATGCAAGAATGGCAATTCAAATAAAAAAATGTCACTTAATAAATTAAAATTTTAATATTTTTAAAATTATATGCAGGGCTCTTTCAAAAGACAATATCAAAACTAATGGTGCTCCATCAAGACTATTTAAAAATGAAGAAAAAATGAATATTATTGACATTATGCAAGCTTCACAAAAATCATCAAAGGTATGATATTAAAAATCCTACTATAGATTATTAATGAATCAAGAGCTTCAATTTCAAAACAAGCTGATATAAATAGATCTTGTTTCATTGGTAAGATATAAAGCAAACATGAATTTTTTAAATTATATTCCCTAAAAATATTTATTTTCTAATCATATATTTTTAATATATTTATAAGTTATCCTAACTATGTTTCAAATAGATTTACAATTATTACTTTTACATTTATTTTTTAAAAAAAAATCATTTTTGACTATCTTTTTTTAATTTTTTTTATAATTTCTTATTTTATTTACTAAATATATGTAAACTATGATTATAACTAACTAAATTTTTACAACTCTACAGGCACAATATGGTAGCTTTACTGGAAAATAACTAATATCTTAAATAGGCATGAGGCTTGGTACTACTCTTGCAAAGGCTGCAATAAAAAAGTTGACAAAACTATTTATGAAAAATGTCAAAATTGTCAAAAAAATAATGAAGACAGTATATCGAGGTAAATTACTATCAATTACTCATGAAAGAAAAATATAAAGATTAAATATAAAAATATCATCTGATGCATAATGATGATACAAAATGTATGTATGTTATTAAAATCATAGTTGAAGATAACACAGATAATGCAAGAGTCACACTTTTTAACGTAGCAGAAACTTTGATAGGATGCAAGGCTCAAAAATTTATGGATGATATAAAAGAGGTAACTTCTTACTTTATTATATTTTATACATATAAAACAATATGTTTCATGTAGAAGATTTTAATTTTTTCCTCATTAAAATAGAAAAATAATCAGAGTTCATTCTTTCAAAAGTTTGTTCTCAACATCGAAAAGACATACAAGTTCCTTGTAAAGTTGGATGAGAACTCAAAGGATGAACGTGCACAAGGAAAGATAATAGCACAAGAAATCCAAATCCAAGAAGACATCACAATCAACATTGATGATGATGATTCAGTTCTCGATTTACCAAAAAAGAAGATAAAGGTGGAAAAGGATTGATCAAGGGCCCACAAATATTAAACATGAATAATTTTTAATTTTCATTACAATTACAAATTGGTTGAAGGATTTCGAATGAGCTTTTCATATGCTTTTAAGATTATGAACTGATGAATTTAATTTGTTAGGACAATTTATGATTTATAAACATATGCTCATATAGTTGTTTGATAACTATTGCATGCTTTGATTGTTATTGCAGTTATTAGCTTAAATTTAACATTCAATTGTATGAATCTAAATACATATTCAGAGAATGGTTCACTTTATTACTTTAAATTTGCATGTCAACTATTTTTTACTTATATATACTACACACAAACTATTGTTGATGAGTCCTTTGCAAGAAATCTGATGACAAAGCACAACTTCCTGAACCTGTTGAGAGGAAACAATAGCTTTCTACAGAGAAGGTAGCTAATTTTGCAAAATTGTTATTCTAATTTATTTCTTTTAGTAGTCTAAATTTATTTATTTTTGTTTTATGATGTGGCCAGGTTCTCAGTGTTCTTAAAAGAATAATCAATGAAGATTGCCTACTACTAAGTTTCAAACCGAAAGATGATCGTTCGGATTGGATGAAATTACGACTTCTTCCAAACCAACTGAGATTTAAAGGTATAAATCGAATTTTCTGAGTATATATGAAACTTGCTACACATCCCTGATAAGGGGTCATGAACAACAGCTTATATTATACTTAACCCCACTATTACTATATCTAGACTTATATAAATAAATACAACAAAAAAGCATCAGCCAGTAGCCAGCTTTCCCATTTGAACAACCACCCTCTAGCAAATCTCCAACCATTCGACCTTCCTGCTGTTGGAGAGTACACAGATCATTCACTGCTGAACCGTAGGTGGCAGCATGTTCGAGGTGTATAACAAATGCCGAATCCTAATATAATACACAATGAAACTTCTTAGTTCAGCAAAATTCCTAGCTGGGTAGTAATAATAAAGGAAAGGTTAGCATGTGCTGATAACTAACCTCTTATGGGGTTGCTCCGGTTATTTGGGCATTTCCTGCCCTTTGTTCATGCTTTCTTTTACTGCGAGAACTGCGTCTAGACCGAGATCTGTCTGATTTTGTAGGATGCTTCTCTGGGGATCTTGATTGTTTGATAACTTTTCGAACAGGAGCTGGGGAGGTGCATCTGGCCATGGAGTTCTCTTTGCAGGAACTGTGATATCCAGAGGGGGTTTATTATCCATCTGAAAAAAGGGCCAGAAACTTGCAACTGCACTCGCACAAATTTTCTGAAATTGATTTATATGTAGACTACTGTTGATATAATATGTAGGTTAATTGCAAAATGATATGCAAGCTTGAACATCAATAGGTGGGCTATCCTCGCCACGTCCAAGCAGGCTGCCAGCAAGCGAAGCAACATAATTTAAGGGATTGTGTATCTATATTTGAATTTTAGAAAATGTATGACACAATGTCAGAGGAGGTCCAATCAAAAGATGTACAAGCAAATAATTGACATGTACATGACTCAAAAGGTTTATTCTAATCTTTCTCTCATAAACTTCCGCATTTTCATTACTTAATAATTCTGATTGTACTGTGCATGTTTTTGTACTAACCATTTAGCGAAGTCCTGGTTTCTTTGCTCATATTTTGTGTACAGATATGATTGACTATTTTGTTTATGTTACATAAACAAATAATGCTTATGCATATGCAATAGGTAAAATTCAATAGTATGGCTGTCAATATCTTATGACTTGTAATATGTATATATGTTGATCCACACACACTCGTACATATTATGCATCCAAGTTAATAAGGGGCCAAGAAAGTGATTTATTCTTCTAACCCGAATATCAACTTGGATTATGATTGCCCTCTTTATAAAATAGTTGCTAATCTGTGTCTAAGACAATCAACATGCAAATATTTCATGAACTGGGTTCTTTGTTAGTCCATTTGTTCCCTAAAAGACTGCTTAGTGCTTCTACTGAGAACACTCTTGCTTTTTTAGTGTGCAATGAGAAGTTCTTTTCTGAATTAGCAAGGGAGGCTTCAAAGGTAGCAGGATGTTTCAGTTCAAGAGTAAGACGTCTGCTCCATCTCCATGTTGCTCCTGGAGATATTCAGAGATATATGTGGAAACTGCGTCATTGCTTCACAAAGATGATCGGCAAGTCATGGTTCAAGAAGGAAGGCTTTTACTTGATTATGTTACCATGAATGCTATTGCTATTCATAAGATATTAAAGAAGTATGACAATGTAAGTAATTCAACACTTATTGTGTTTCAGATATCTATTGTGTAAATTCTTACGTTGTTAGTTTAATATATGGCAGGTATATGGATCTATTACTGGCAGAAATTATACATTTATATATCGTCATCAAGAAGCTTATTATTATCCTCATCATCCACAAACCTTCTCTTCCATCTTATCAGATTTTAGAGATCAGGAATGATCAGGAAGTGAACTAATTGAGCAAGGTCTTCTGTGATTTCTATTGATTTTTTCCCTAAAAATCTCCCTTTTTTATTGATTCTAGGGCTGGAGAAAGGAGGATTTGTTAGAGGATTATCCAGCATTGTGGCTTCTGAGATTTGTAGCCCTAGCGTTACGTTGGATTTGGATGACGAGATTGAGAGGATCCGACGAGAGTTCGAGGATGCGAAGAAGAGTTTTCTTAATATTCCACTGGCGCTCAAGGAGATGCCCAGGATGAATCCTAAAGGTGAAGCGATACGTCACTGTTACGTCGATTTTTAGTATTTTGACCTGAAAGTTCCCTTTTTTGGACGTGCATGTGAAAATTTTGTTGTGGGTGCTTTTTTTTAGTGCTAAATTTATGATGAGATCAAAAGATTCCTATCAGATGTTCTTTTTAAACCTTATTGGTTGGAAAATATAGTAGTTAGCTGAAAAGTTGTTTTGATTTATGTGTTAATTGCAATTTAACACTTCTTTCTATAGTTATCTGGTAGATTTATGCAGGCATTTACCAGTTAGGATTAATGGTTTATGAGTTCAGCGATAGTCTGTGAAACTTAAGCTCTCTGCTGTAAATACTAACCAATTCCAGGTTCATGCAGCATCCAAAGTAGGAATGAGAATGAGCTATGTAACATGGCTGAACCCGACACTAAGTAATATGTGACACATTTATGATTCAGAACTGATTTGGCATCAGATATTTCAAATGCTAACAGTTTAATAAACATAAAACTATATCGGAAGTTCTGAAGTAAAAATCCAATTAATTCTCGCATGGTGTTAGAAATTTCCTAATTTCAATACTCTTCTTTCCAATATCAGCTGTCAGTCCGTTTTATTCCGCCCTTTTATTATAGAGAATATTATTCCCAAGTAGGTCAAACTACACGAGAAGCTTTGTGTCAGTTACAGTGTCTCGAATACCTTTTTGCATTTCTCTGAGAGATATGGAAACAGTAATATATGGGCATATGTATATCACATAGAAACACGAGAAGCTTTGTGTCAGTTACAGTGTCAAACTGTAAACATCGAAAGATATGAAACATATTTATATTAGTAACTACACTGAGATATTTAAGATTCACGAATCCGATACTAAACTACAAGTATTAGACTTCTGATACGGAACTGATACAGTGTAGCAATCATGTAATTTAAATGCAAACAGTTTTAGAATCGAGATACAACTTACTGTGTATAGACTACTATGAAAAATATCTAAAGTAAGAACCAGAGAACTTCTCATATAGTATCAGACATTTCATCTGTTCAATACTGTTCACCACTTTTAATTTTAATAGCTTCAATAGAGCTTCAGGACACGATAGAATATAATTTTTAGTTATATGTACAATAGAGTTGTTATTCCCAAATATCTTTGACTCTGTTTTATCTTTATGATTTTAGTTATATGTTGCAATTATAGATATAATTTGCATGAGTTTACTAGCAGTTTGTCTAGAGCTTCAGGACATGTTCTGCAAGTGTTAATATTATTACATTCTTCTTGTCAGATTACTTTCTTTGCTGTTGTTGCTGTAACTATACTTTTATGCTGTCTTTAGTTTTATCTGCTGTTGGATTTTGTGTTAGTGCATCTAGCGTAGCCTTTTTTAAAGCACATTTAGGAATTTTATATTTTTATTGCTTGCTCTAAGTTATTGTAGCTAGGAACTTGGATACATTTAAAAGTTTTTAAGGCTATTTGGTTTCACAAGAATTTGGTTGATTTTCGTATGGTATATTTGGATTCTTTTCCTTGGTAGGCCTCTGTAATTGTAAAAAAGGGTTCTGAGCGATGATTTTGTATTGAGCTTACTGTTGGAAGTCAATATATATACTTCAGCTTATGGTTGAAGTACATAATTTGTAGAGATGAAATTAATTTGATTGGCAAATACTTTATATGTGGTTGTAGTTTCCTTTCAATATCAAATATACTTTGGCGAGTTGGCCAACTGTCATTTCATATATTTCCATGATTTTATACTTGTACTTTTCATTTAATCAGGCTTTTCCTTTGAAAAATAGGCTAGAATATTGATATTGCATTGTTGTTGTGGAAGAGAATTATATTTGTTAACAAAATTATTGTACGTTGCATATGGGTTTTGTTCTAAAATCATAAGCTATTTTTGGTATCACACGAGATAAATAAAGACTATGGACTAATGCATTTGAGTCATGAAATTCATTCAATTTGGTTTGCACGCATTTGCACATTACCTGGCAATTGTATGATTGACTAATCGGAAAAATTTCCACTGACTCTTGCGACTCTTAAGAGATTTGTTGCCCCCTCTTTCATCATGAGTTATATACATAGCAAAATTACACATTCATGTTAATGATTGTATATGAGAATCTGATGTCTCATGAGAAGAGTTTTATTAACCACTCCCTATCATGAATCTTCTGATAGATTCTTTTTCAACCTAAATGAGTGTCTGTAGATATTTTACTTGATAACGTCTTCCACCAAAAAAAAACATAAAGACTAATTTGTTGTGTCTAGCCTCTGTTTGTGACTTGGATTTGATTTATTTGTCTACTGATTGTTGTCATAATTGTTTTTCTTGTTATATACCTTCTTTTCCTTTAAATTTTACTAAAGTTATAGTTACAATACGCTCATGTTTTGGTTGACAGTGTTTAATTTACAATACATGCAGTTCACTTTATTTATAGATATAGATTGAGGGACTTATGAGATGTTGTCAGGAGCATAACAAGTTAACCTTGTAAAAATTATGCTTATTGTCAGGGCTTTCTTCTAGCTTGCTGAGAATATTCCTTATCAGTCCTGACCCGGGCACCGTTGCTATTATTTGTTGGTTTTTACACTTGCCTAAAGTGTGGATTTATTTTGCATCATGAGCAAATAATTATTACTCTACATGTATGTGTTCTCAAATTATTCTTATTTTGTAGGACGGTCGCAAGATTTGTACAGGTGATTGTGCACTTTTTCAGGCTGGCCCCCACCTTTTATTGGAATCATACGGTGGTTCACAACAGACAAGGAGGATTGTCTTAAATTATGTGTAAATTGGCTTTATCGACCCGCTGGCATCAAGCTCGTGAAAAGGCATACTATTAGAAGCAGCACCAAACAAAGTTTTTTATTCATTCCACCAGGATGTGATATCCGCTGCTTCATTGCTTCATTCATGTAAAGTTGCTTTCCTCCGCAGGGGTGTTGAATTTCCACTAGAGTTGTCATCATTTGTGTGTAGGCGAGTGTATGACATTGCAAACAAGTGTTTATGGTGGTTAACAGACCAGGGTTATATCAACGTGAGTTTTTTTTGATTTTTTGAGTGGTTGCAGTAGCTGTTGCTTTATTTAGATTATATTCACAATACACAATGTTTTCTTGTCTCTCCTTTAATTTCTCAGGAGCGACATGAAGAAGTAGATCATTTATTGGACAAGACCCGACTAGAAATGCATGCAGCAGTGCAATCAGGAGATCGTTCTCCAAAACCATTGAATGGTCCAACATCAACTTGTGCAAACAGTTTGGGCCCTCATGCATGCTTGGGACATTCTTCAGTATTCTACTTGTTATGTTTGGTTTACTCTCAGACTGTATGTTATAAAATCAATTTGCATAACCTTGGATGAATTAACTCTCTGATTCACTGTCTACTTATGACAAAAAAAATTTATTGCTAAACTTCTTTAAATTATTTACATTTCATATGTTTGAGATTCTGGTATTAAAAATTACTAGGGGTTTTTGATTTTAGACCCATTTGTTTACTCCCATTTATCTTTAAACCCAAGTACTATTATTTGTATGTTTAAGCCCAATTCACATTTTGTATTTATCTTTAAACTCAATCTCCAAAATATAAAAACAAGTGGTGACAATATAGTATTTTGAAGATTGGGTTTAAAGATAAATACAAAAGGTGAATTGGGCTTAAAGATACAAATAATAGTACTTGGGTTTAAAGATAAATGGGAGTAAACAAATGGGTCTAAAAGCAAAAACCCCAAATTACTAACTATTCGAAGACTAATAATGACATGCAAATGGATATCATTTGTTAACTAAGGAACGAACATGAGGAAGATTGAAAAATAAATGATTTTTCTATTGTCCAACACAATAATCACAATATTAACGAGAAACTAAATATCTTGTCCGAACATATTGTTCCTTCAAGAAGTTTCTGCTTCATCCATAACAACATTTGTTGCCTATAATATTCAATCCCTAAATAAATTTAAAATTTTATAATAAATGATAAAAAAAAAAATTTATCAGTGCAATCCAACTAGTATTATTATATGTTTCTTCTCTCCTGCATGAAGTTGGCAGACCGTAACTAATTAACATCCGCCATGTAATCACTCTCTCATGTACTCAACAAAATTCGGGTGCAGATATATGCTCGAGTCTCCTTCAGGACGACCCACACAATTACACGGTCTTTTTCAGGAATTGTTCGACGATGGTGATGCTCGGCTCCCTTGCCACGGCGTTCCAGGCTTGAGGAAATTCTGGACTCCCTCTCTTCTTGAATGCTTCAGTAGCGTCAATCCTGTGGATATCCCATCCTGGGAGCGTACGAAGCCGACGTATTTTCTCCAACTGATTCTTTATCAACTCAACAGTATTAGCTTTGACCTCACTGATGGCTTCTTTCAGTATTTGCTCCTTTTCTGCGTCCGAGAAACCTGCAACTCCAAAGTACCGGTGCATCTCCGGTACCCCGATCGCCCTCCTGACTCCCTTTGAGTAGTCAGAGCTGGCAGGATCGAACACGCTCCGGGCCTCGTCGACGAGGCCCCTCTCCACCATCACGTCGACCCGGGCCGACACGAAAGGTCGGAGAACCTGGAGGTCGACCTCGATCCATACGAAGCAACACTCGTACTTCGACCGGAACGAGCCCCGGTCGTCGCGGGCGTCTCCGCTACCGTCCACTAGATGCTCGACGTACGTGTTGGATCCGCCAGCGACGATGGGGACCCGCCCGCGGGCGACGATGTCCGCAATCGCCTTCATCGCCTCGCGGCGGAAGTCGGCTGCGGTGAAGTCGGCGTCAGGGTGGACCCCGCCGATGAGGTGGTGGGGCACACCGCCGGATTCCTCCTGAGTGACCTTGTTCGTTATTACGTCGAGGCCGTCGTACACCTGCATCTTATCGGAATTAACAACCTCGCCGCCGAAATGGATGGCGAGGTCGATGGCCAGCTTCGATTTGCCGGCGCCGGTGGAGCCGAGGACGAACACTACCTTGTCCCGCTGTTGCTGTAGTTGACATGTTTTGTAGTTGACTTGAGCGCACGACCGGATTTGGAATGAGATAGGGAGGGCTTCCACACCTGATCAAAGCAAAGAAAAATGAATATTTAAATTAGAGGGGTAAACTGTGATTTCCAAACCTTTAAGGGTGTAAACAACAAATTTTTTGGGGTAAATTGCAAATTATGAAACTTTCAGGGGTAAACTGCAACTTTATCGAGGGTAAACTGCAAATTCTGAAACTTTAGGGAGTAAACTGCAAATTCTGAACTTTCTGGGTCAGACTGCATTTTTTAGAGTAAGCTACAAATTCTGAAACTATCAAGGGAGTAAACTGCATTTTTTCGGGTAAGTCTGCAAAATTTGAAACTATTAGGGGAGCAAACTACAATTTTTGGGGGTACACTACAATTTATCTGGAGGAAAAGTGCAAATTCTGAACCTTTTATGGGGTAAATTGCAGTTTTTTAGGGGGTCAACAGCAGCTTTCGAAAATTTCAGAGATTTTTTTTTTTTAATTTCAAATAGCTCTATTTGCAATTTCTAAATATTTAATGGGCTAGCTGTTTTAGATTAATAAATTGCTAGTGCACTATAGTATTGAGGGAGATATCAAAGGAGGGAGCAGATGGTAATTTCATAAAGTTTTAATACCACTCCCACCATACCATGAATTAAACTAAGCTAACTAAACATGGGAATGAGATTTTTAACGTCCCAATCCCACTATAAATACCAATGCCAATCCTTTACGGAACCGAACATTGCCTTCTAAGAGAATTGCGCGATGAGATCATATACGTACCTGTTTGCTCCATCTCCATCGAGCTTGTCACAAGCCCGCGAAAACTATATATATATATATTAGAAAGTGTCTGAAAGAGAGAAGACAATACGAAAAGGTATTTTGATCATATGAACGGCTCGATTGGTGATTTATATAGGCTTGTCGTATGTCACAAGAATAGAAACTAGCTAGATTTTCCATATAGCACAAGAACAGAAATTCACATACATTCATGCATGCATGCATGCATCATTTGGTGTAAAAAGGTAAGTTCTAATTGCGACAGATATAGTCAATGAATATAAAATCTACGGGCGTCAGAGAGGATGTATATATATACGTCCGCGATGTCCAGATCAAGTCCGTTTGCATTGTCTAGGAATCCGTCCGCGATAAATATCACGAACGAACGAAAAAAAAAAATCAATTTTTAGTTTGTAAAGTTCCATCTCTGCTGTGTCCTCCGATGATTATGCATTTTGTAGGCGTTTTTTTCGTCGATATATGCCTGTTGTAGCTGAATCAGCATAGACTGGGCATCCGTTAAGATATTGCTTGAACCCCATGCCCTTCAACCTGCGGTCATACCAAAGCACAAGCTATATCCAATTACAAGACCGCCACTTAAAGTTCAGCCAATAATCCATGATACCATTCCAGACATTTTTCGAAAAAACATACTCAAATAACAAGTGATTTCTTGTTTCACTGAATGCATCAGAACAGAGAAAACAAGAATTTGTATTGATGATACCCCTCCGAAGAAGCCTATCCTGCGTGAGCAGTCTATCTTGAACTGTAAGCCAACCAACAAATGAGTGTTTAGGAATGTTTAACCTAACCCCCCCCCCCCCCCCCCACCCGACTATTTTGAACCATGACACATTATTTGCAGAAGAGTGAATAACATGATATAGAGCAGACAATTTAATTTTTGTGTTCTTGCAGCATGAACTGATCAAACATTTCAAATTTTCCACACCACCATACAAAACCGAACCTTTATCCCTTACTTTTATCAACTGTTTCCACAACCAAGAGTCCCCAACTCTAGCTCTGACCTGCCAAATATTCCCATATTTTAAATAGTAACCATGTACACATTTAATCCATAGAGTCTCTTTGTTGATATGTATATCCCATAAGCATTTTAGAGCAGAAGCAGTATTCCAGCTAGGGGCTGAAAAAATCCCCAACCCTCCTTTTTTCCTCCCCATGCACACTCTCTCCCAAGCTACTAGAAGAATTCTGAGATGTTGACCTGATTTCCCCCACAAGAATCTCCTACAAAGACCATCCATTTCCTGAAGGACACTGACTGAAAGTATATAATTTGAAGTCCAGAAGATTTGAACACCAAGGATTACACTCTTAATTATTTGTAATCTTCCTGCATAAGATATATGTCCATGATTTAACCATTTTTAAAAGTGTCCTGTGATCTTAGAGAGGAGGGGATTACAATCCATGTAAGACAATCTCTAGGTTGTGAGAGGAACTCCCAAATACTTAAATGGCATAGTTCCTTCAATGAAACCCAAGTAGTTGTTTATGCAGGATTTGATAGAATCCTCTATACCACCATAGATAATAGAACATTTCTCTGGATTAGCCTCTAGCCCAGAGACAGCATTGAACTCTTTGACACATTGGAATAATTTGTGCACAGAATAAACATCACCCTTGGCAAACAGGAGTAGATCATCCGCAAATATTAGGTGTGTAATTTTGAGTTGTCTACACTTTGGATGGAACATAAAAAGTTTTTCATTCTTTAACATCCCCACCTTCCTTGATAGGTACTCCATTCCTAGAATAAATAGATAAGGAGATAGGAAGTCACCTTGCCTTAAGCCACGCTTGCCTTTGAAATAGCCATGAAGAGAACCATTAAGAGATATAGAGTAACTTGGAGAGGTAATACAAGCCAAAATCCAATCAATCATGATCTAAGGAAACCCCAAACCATGAAGAAGATTTGATAGGAAAGACCAGCTGATGGTGTCAAAGGCCTTCCTTATATCAATATTAAGCATGGCCCTTGGAGAGAGATGCTTCCTATTGTAGTCATTCACTTGTTTATGAGCCAATTTGATATTGCTAGAGATCTGTCTACCCTTAACAAATGCACTCTGAGCATCATTTACAAGATAACCCATAACAGACTTGATTCTATTTGTGATAATTTTAGAGATAAACTTGTAAAGACTGTTGCAACATGAGATAGGTCTGTAATTAGAAGGAGTTTTAGGACAATGTACCTTCGGAATAAGTGTGATTGAAGTAGAGTTAACCATACCCAACAGTTTACCAGTTCTAAAAAAACTCCTCAATAGCTATAGTGGCCTCCTCACCAATAGTAGACCATGCAGACTTGAAAAATAAAACACTATACCCATCCAGACCTGAAGCTTTATTTTCTGACATAGAGAAGATGGGAGCTTTGATTTCATCCTTGGTAACTGGCATGGCTAAATCCCTTGCATGAGATGCATTCAGAACAGGCCCTGAGTTAATGATATCCCTATCAGGAGGGACTGTAACAACAATAGACCCCATAAGTTTCCTATAAAAGGAGACAAAACTATTTACAATTTCCTCGCCATCAGTGATTCTTTCTCCATTGGTATTGTACAGAACCATCACTCTATTGTTGTGTTTATTAGATTTTGTAATTGCATGAAAAAAGCCGGTACCTCTATCACCCTGTAAACTCTAGGCAATTCTAGCCTTTTGCTGATAAAAGAATAATTCACAGTCCAGTAATCTATTATAGGATGAGAAACAAGCTTTTTCTTGATTGATGAGAGTAGGATTGAAAGGATCAGCTTGAACATTTATCTGAACTTCTTTTAATGCAACTCTGGCACGTTGGACTTGTTCACTGATATTGAAAAAAATGCTTCTTATTTAACTCCTTCAGATAACCCTTAAGCAACTTGAGTTTAGTGCAGACTAAGAACATTTTGTATCCTTCAACAGTGGACTGCCAAGTATTTGAAAGTTTTGGAAGGAAGCTAGGATGCTTGGTCCACATTTTGAAAATTTTAAAAGGCTTTTTCCCTTGTGCACAATCACCATAAATTAAGACTAAGGCAGGAGAATGATCAGATAAACCTGGTTGCAGGAAATCAACATGGCTGGAATTATAAAAATTTATCCATGAGCTATTAACCAAAGCCCTGTCAAGTCTACACTAAATTCTGGTACCAGATTCCTGTTTATTACTCCATGTATAGAAACAACCCAGAGTTTTAAGGTGACTGAGCTGACAATCTTCAATAAAGGTCTTGAAATCAATTGTATCAACTGCAGTTAAAGAAACCCCTCCCAGCTTTTCTTCATTATTAATCCTTGTATGAAAATCTCCACACAATAGCCATGGAGAATTCCCCAAATTTTGATGAAGAGAGTAAAGCTCAAGCCACAAATCTTGTCTAGCCTCTAACTGATTGAAACCATATTAGATGAAATGAAACAATCCAATTTCCCATCAACAGATTTTATTGAGCAAGTAATATGTTGTTCAGAAAACTTTACAACTTGAACATCAAGAATGTAAGGATCCCACATAATAAGGATTCTAGGTTTTCCAGAATTCCCCACATTTGATATCCACTGCCGGTTTTTTTTAATTTTTTTGCAGGAACAGCAAGCTTTCATCCTTGAGTTTAGTTTCTAATAGAGCAAGAAAAGAAAGATGATAATGAAACAAATGATATGTTTAACCAAACGTTACTTAGAGGATTTGATTAATTCTCTAATATTCCAAAAGGACAAGTTCATTTGGTTAACCCCCCTCTATCAACTTTAGAAGGGTCAAATCCAATGTTACCCAGTAGTGAGAAGGAATTTGCATGGGAAACTACCTTTTTAGAACCAATTCCTTGAACAAATGACCAGGAGTTTATTGCTTTGTCAGAACTTTCAAGATTGTCACCAGGTCCAGAAACATGCACAACATGCACAGATATGGCTATCCATCCGGGCCAACCCGGACCGGGCAAAACCGAAGCCCGGACCCGGGCCCAGGCCCGGGCCTGAGCGGGCCGGGCTCCGGGCCGGCCCGATTTTTTCCCATTTTTATTTTTTTTTAAAATTTTTAAAAAACAATAAATTATAAAATATACATAAAAATTACAGAAAATGACATAGATTTTTTTAATAACTTGAAATGACATAAATTACAAGTATAAAAAATTATTAAAATAAAAGATGATAAAAATAATTTCTTTATTAATAATCAGTAAATCCTTTACAATTATAAATTTATTTCAAAATTTGTCACATCACAATAGATGAGTAAATCCCAACTAGGTTGGCACCTAATCACCCATATCACTAACATTTGTAACTTTTTTCGAAATAATTCATTACAAATTTAAAGTTAAGAAATAAAAATTACAATTTGATGAATATTATCTAATCTTTATATCTATCTGCTAGTCCCAAATCTTCAAATTTATCTTTAATTATAGCAATCTGATCGATGTCTTGTGTTCGCTTCTTGTACCTCCACCAATCTTGTAAGCACATCACCGCTTGTACAGTATACGGATCTAAGCATGTTATGTGGTCGTCGATCAAACGTCCTGCTGTGCTGAAGGCGGATTCCGAAGCTACCGTTAAAACCTGCACCGATAGTAAGTCACAAACCATGGTAGAAAGTATAGAATATGAAACTGATCCATATACTCTCCACCATTATAAAATATCTAAAGCATTTCCTTGACATTTAACTAAGGAAGCAGAAAAATATTCATCTAATTCAGAAACCTCTAATCATGAACCAATTCCAGATCCACCAGTTAGTTCAGCTACCATTGCATACCTATCAAAACTTACACTTTTACCTCGACCTGTGCTCGAAGCCGAAGGCGCTGAAGCTGTAGACTATTGTGCAGCTATACCATGTCTAGCTGCATACTCATCATATAATGTTTGAAAATAATTTCTAATAAATAAATGATGAGAAGTATCAGTAAGGGTGGAACCATCATCTAAGTCTATAATCTGTCCACCATACAATGACTGTAACAAACTTCGAAGACCAATATCCTTCAAACATGGATCAATAAGAACCCCCAAACCAAAAATATGAGAAATATGCCTAAATACTTATTAAATTTGCTCTCCATTTGAAAAATATATTTCTAAAAATATCATTCATACGATATTTGGCAAAAAAAAAATATTTAAAATTTGTAAAGCAGCTAAAGTAATAGTTGGATAATAACAACCAGATAATAACATAGTAGCATCATAAAAAAACTTGTAACATCTTATTTAATTTACATATAATTATCCATTCATCTTCACTTATTCCATAAGTGCTACCAGAGCTAGAACTAGAACATAAAAATTTATAAAATTATTTACAATTTCTTTATATTCTATTGCTACACTTAACACTGCATATGTGGAATTCCACCTATGGTCAACATCTTTTGGAATTAGTCTAGGCTTATAATTTTTTCTTTTACAATATTGTTTCCATCTTTTAATTCTCATTTCAGAAGCATTATGCATATTAGCAACTGTTCTAACCTTCTCTATCATGGGTTTAATTTTAGAAAATGCTAAAGCTCAAGTGGTTATATGTGTAAACAATGAGTATAATGAAAATTAAACTCAAATTAATCTAGCAAATATATATATGAGAATTAAAATAAGAACAAGCTAGATAAATGAGTTTAGAAAACTTCTCTAATGAAAACAAAGAGTTGTAGATGATGAATTGATGTTGAACACCTCAAAAATGAAATTTTGATTCTCCTCTTGGTAAACTCTTTTTCAAACAAACAAACACTTGATTCTTTTTAAAAAATGAGTAGCCAAAATGGCTTGAACACGCTGATGAAACACTTGAAAACTTGGCTCAAAAAATGAGCATTGAGGGGTATTTATAACCTCTCAATGAAATCTACTAAAACTAGTCGTTACAGCCAAATTTTGCTATCGTTCGACTGATAGGTTAGGGTCAGTCGACTAATAATATGATTGTTAGCTGATCCTAGAAAATAATGAACTATCGATCGACTAATGCATTAAATCGGTCAACTGATAACACTGTTAGGTCGATTGATAAAATTCGGTCGACTGAGCAGAAACAAATATCGACAATCCAGATCAGTTTATCGGTCGACTGATATGAACAGTCGGTCGACTGAAAAACGTGCACATCCCATTAATGAACAGTAAACTTTCAAAGTGTGTATAGAAATAGTAAATAATTTTTAAAAATTATGAAACTTGGGGAAATGTTTATTCTGATGAAAACACACATGTTAGAAAAGAAAATTTTCAAATATCATTTCTTGTTGTGAAAACTTATCATTTTGCAAAATCTCAAGAATCCGAGTTCGTTTAAACACTTGATTTTGACAAAACGATTTCAAACCAGTTTTGAAATCCTTTTGAATAGGTTACTGGACTTAGAAAAGATATGAAATAGTGTCGTTTAGTTTATTATTCAAAACAGCGATAAATCAAAACAAATGTGTGTGTGTGTGTGTGTGTGTGTGTGTGTGTGTATGAATTTTGAGCTCTAAGTATAAACACATACAGTAAAACATTCTAAACTAAGAAACACTATACCAAGCTAAGATTCTTCATTGAGCTCGATCTTGGTAGTGGGGATGAAGCGATATAGTCTTTAACAATAATTGTGACATCTTCATTCTAATATCCTTCCAACCTCATTTGAATATGATCGTGAAAGCGCAAGCCCATCCAACCTCCGACTAGGATCTGTTGGCCTTCTTGTTTTGATGATGTTTAACAAACAATTTACTTCTAATGTTGTTTGTCTAGTGTTTGTGTTTTTGTATTTATTCTAGTCAAACGACATGTTGGAGGTTGGATGGAATAGCGCTTTAACGACGATATCAAATGGAGGTTGTCGGAAATGTAGAGTGAAGCAACATACAATTCAAGTTAAAGATCAAGTTCAAGCTTCATCCGCAACGTGTACCAAGTCAAGCTTATTGAAGATCAAGATCAAGCTTGGGTAATCTAGTTTAGGCTTTATATTATGTGTGTTAAGTACCTTAAGCTCAATATCATATACACACACGTATTTGGTTTCTATGTATATATATATATATATAGTTATATATATACATGCATGGTTTTGGGTTTTCATGCTTTGGACACACTTGCAAAATACATGAGTTTTCACAAATTGAAATTCAATTTGAGAAATTCTTTTTCTAACATGTTTGTTTTCATGTTTACAAACATTTTGCAAAGTTTCATCAAGTTTGGAATTGATTTGTTATGTTTAATGGAATTTACAAAATCATGTTTTTGTTCGTGCACATGTTCGTGCGTGTTTTACAAAACAGATGAGTTTTTATAAATGGGAAGTGATATTCAAGAAATTCTTTCTTTAAAATGTTTGTCTACATGTTTAGAAACTTCCCTCAAAATTTTACTATTTTTGGAGTTGATTTACTATGTCCAATTGATTTTACAAAATCGTGTATGTCAGCAGATTTTCAGAAACTGTTTATCTGTGTTCAAACGTTTATTTCTCTCAACTGGGAAGTGAGTTTTCATAAATTCTTTCTCTAGAATGTTCATCTACATGTCTAGAACATTTTTTCAAAATTTCATGATTTTTTAAGTTGATTTACTATTTTTAATTGATTTTACAAAGTCAGATACATAAAATTCCAGAATCTGTCGAAAATAGAAACTGTCGGTGAACAGTGCGGTCGATCGTGCTACAGTAATGGTCGGCCGAAGTTACTGTAGCAGCCAACCGTTATACAGTAATGGCTGGTTGCTGTTTTTTTTTTTAATGGTTTTTTGGGGTTTTTGGGGTTGGTTTCTTCAAGCCTATATATACCCCTTTGCCATAACTATTTTCCATCATCAAAGAGATTTTTAAAAATAAGTTTAAAAAAGTTTTAATCAAGGGTTTAAGTTTGTTTAAAGTGTGTTTATAAGCTTTTAAGCATTTGAGTGTTTTTTGTTTTGTGAATCAATTCCACAAGAGCTTGAGGAGATCATCTATTGAAGTTTGAGCTTCCAACTATTCTCCCTCTATCTCTTGTCATCTATAGAGAAGTTTCCTTAAACTCAATTCTAGCATTTTATAAGTTTGTTCTTAATTTCATAAGCTAGATTTCATATTGAGTTTATATTGTTTTATCTCTTTTTTCACACATAACCTATTGAGCTTATAGTATTTACATTCATAGTATATTTTGGGTTGTGGGGTTTGTGACTTAGAGTTGTGCTTAATTGAGTTCTCACCTTGTTAGAGAGAACAATCATTTGTTATATTGTGCTTAATTATGAGATCACTTTGTAATACACTTGTACACCGAGTGAGGAGTGTGTGGTGAGAGTCGGGGATCGTTCCAAGAGGAGTGGCGTCGGTTGACGAGCCTAGGGAGAGGTTGTAACCGAGCACTTGAGGGAGACACGGCTAGGTCCAACACTTGTAAGGGTGTAGAGTGTGATTACAAGAGTGTCGATTGTAAAGTTTTCGATTAGCTAAAAAACCGAGTGTGAGGTGTAAACGTTGTTCGGGTGAACGTAGAAAACCCGGTTGTGATAGTGGAGATCTCCTCGAGGTGAGAAGCGGAGACGTAGGTCGTGGGGACCGAACTCTGTAATCATATTGTTTGTTTGTGATTGCATTAGCGCACTTACTTTTATATTCATATCTTATATTGCCTTTGTATATTGCTTGTTGATTATATTGCCCACTATCTAGTTTAGATTGTTTACCCTTGAGTTTATATATCCTTGCATATACATTGCCTATATCTCTTTGTTAGGATATATCTTGTTGTTCATATTGCTTATCCTAGCTTACATATCTTGTTGTATTTCATACTTACTAGGATAACTTGTTAATTAATTTTAATTGCATATAATCGGATTAGATTAGTATAAGACCCTAATCACCCCCCTCTAGGGTCTAACAATTGGTATCAGAGCTTGGTGCTCTTTGATTTAAGGTCTAACCGCCTTGAGTTAAAGATCCAAGTTATCTTATTTGTGCTAATCTAGTTATGATTATTTTTATATTACTTGCATATTTTCACATATATATCATGAATATGAATATATTTCGTTTAGACTATGATTCAAATGTTGCTCCAAAATTAAGAAACTTCCCTTATGCTCAATGGTGCTCTAAATTTAAAATATTTATTGAATCTAGAAATATTGACTTATGGGAAGTTATTAATTATGCTTATATTGTGCCCACATTGGAGAAATCCAAGTGGAGCAATCATGATGAGAAAATGTTTTCAATAAACAAGCTTTTGTTAGAATTTTTGCTTAATGCTTTTGACTCATCCTTTTCTAACAAATTTGTTCATTTTGATAGTGCTTACAAACTTTGGAAATTTATTGAAGCACATCAAGGGGACTTGGAGGCAATCCAACAAGCTTTGGAGGATTCTTCCTCAAGTTCATGTGGAGCATCATGCACACGGCCACAAGAGGATAATTCTTGTGTAGTAAGCGATTCCGATTCCGATAATGATTTATCTATTGATGAACTCACTTGTGCATATGAAAGATTATCTCATGCCTATGCTAAATTGCAAAATAATTTTATTGATCTTAAGAGCAAGCATATTAGTTTAAAATCCGATCATGAGTCGCTAGCTTCCAAACTTGATATTGTTGTTAAAGAGAATGCTATTTTGAAAGAAAACAATGAGTTATTAAGTTTGGAAAATAATAATGTAGGCGTATAAAATTGCCTATAGGTCCCTTAGCTTAGCTCAGCAC
>BQKN01066049.1:439909-469690 GCA_022839385.1 Asparagus kiusianus
TGTAGGCGTATAAAATTGCCTATAGGTCCCTTAGCTTAGCTCAGCACGATGATTCGACAAAACAACGGACATTCGAGCGACAAGGCGACGAGGCACGCAAGCAACGGAATACGTTCGCGTGCGGGACCAAACCAACGGTTCGGAAAGTTAACGAGTCGTCCAACAAACAAAACGGACTTGAACTCAAACACCGAAGCGGAGCTACTGCCAAATGAAGATTCGGGGAATCGAATCAAGACCTGAACGAATCAACGAAGGGTCGAGGCGACAAGGCACACGAACAATGGAACACGTACGCACGTGGAATCGAACCAACGTTTCGGGGAATCACCGAGTCATCTAAACAAGAACGAACTCGGTGATATAACGATCGAATCGGGACCAATCCCAGACTCGAACTCAGAAACGGATTAACTGCCATATTTGGAATCAAGTCAATTCCAGAAACCGAATCAAATCCGAACGACGGAGAACCGGAAACACCGGAAAATGACGAAACCAGCGCACCTGGGGGAACTCGGCCCGAACCGAACCACCCTAAGGTGGCTCGGCCCAAACCGAGCCACCCCAGGGTGGCTCGGCCAAGGCCGAGCCACCCTGAGGTGGCTCGGCTATGGCCGAGCCACCCAGAGGTGGCTAGGCACAGTTCTGTGCCAAAGGCACAGTTTTGAGTGCCTATAAATAGGCCTGGCACTCGTTCATTTGAGAGGACTTTTGCTGAAACTTCTGAAGAGCCGAAACTCTGCCGGATTGCGACCTCAACTCGGATTGTGAAGGCTTGAAGACTTGGACGACCAGATCTACGTGACACTACTCCGGATCTAAGCTTGGCTCTTAGATCCCGAGATTAGAGCGAGCGTTTCCTTGGTGAAACGATCCCTCTCGGCTACTATCTCCTTGGTGGGATAGTACCCGTTATACCACGTAAATCTGTTCAGATCGAGATTGCGCGGTGGTCCACGGTACTCAACCCCGGCACAGGCGAAGAACCCCACAAAGCGAGGGACCGTAAAACAGGAAACTCGTGATTTGTTCAAGGAAAGTTGTAATTTTTATTTCTTTATTTTGATTTTGTTGTAAACCGAATCTTATAAAAAGACCGGATTTCTTTGTAAACGCATAAAGTTGTTGTCAAAGTTGTAACAGAATCATCAATGAAGAATAACACAATTTCCCGCGCGAACAAATAACATGTCTTCATCTATTGCTAGCTTAACTCATGCTAAAAATGATGCCATGATAGAAGTAGAAACTATTAGAAATGAGTTTAATTCTTTTAGAAATGATCATGTTTCATCTATTTCTATTTCCAATGCTTGTATGCCTAAAAATGAGTTGGATCATGTTAAAGAACGCATATCATCTTTAGATTCAACCCTTAAAACATGCATTGTAGATAATAAGAAACTTATGGACTTGGGTGCAAAGTCTCGTACTACATCTTCTAAACCCGTACACTTTGCACACTTGTAATAGCAAAGCTTATAAATGTTCTATTTGCGGTCGTAAAGGCCATCTAGCTAAGTTTTGCTATGATGCACACAAACATAATAATGTCAATGCTCCTTGTGCATCTCATGTAGCTTCTTCATCACATGTACACACACATGCACCCATTATTCATCATAAGCTTGCTAATGTGTATCATTGTGATTTTTGTGGTAGAGTTGGTCACTTAGCCAAGTTTTGTTTTGATTTGCGAAAAGTTTCTAAATCGTAAAATATTTCAAGTAGACCAATATTATTTCAAAATGTTTCTCATTTGCAAAACAATCTTAAAAGACCATCTTTATTTGCAAATGTTCCTCGTGCACATCCACATGGTCAACATAACCAAATGCATCCTCTTCATTGCACATATTACAATCGAATGGGTCATTTGCATAATTATTGTTATGATCGGATCCGTGCACCATATGCGCCTAAGAGGGTTCATAACCCTAAAGCTTTGAGCTTTATTGATAGGGGTCATGTCCCTAAACTCTTTGGTACTAAGGATACTTGGGTACAAAAACATGGTTGATTTTTTAAACCAAGAACTTTGTCATTTTTTTAATTTTTTATGTCTTGGTTTTGAAAATATTTTAAAACTCTTTTTTGAATATGAAAACAATTTTTCTTTGATAAATTTTTTGTTTTTCATGATTATTAGTTTTGTTTTGATGAGAGATTTTTATTTATATAACCCTCCGGGTTTATTGGGTGTTTAATTCCCAAATCATGTTTACCGGATGCTAGAATGATTATATGGGTTGGAACAAGCTTAAAAGCTTGATATATTATTGCCTCTCTTAAAATTCTTTTGTCAAAGATTTTGTTTTGATTGGTTGCTTTGAATTCATTATACCTCACTTATATGATGATATTTATGTGTTTGTGCTTATGGATCATCTATTCGTGGTTTATAATGTATTCTATGAGTGGTTTGATCAAGTTCTTCATTGATCAAACATCGTTTTTGGATATAAACTTTGATTTATGATTTCTTTTGATGGATATGTTTTTATTTGAAAACTTTTTGCATGATTCTCATGTTCCTCTTCTTTTGATATCATAAATCTATTCATTTACATGGTTTTTTATAATGAGACACTATCTTTATAATGTCATATCATTATGTGTCCTCATTGTATCTTGTTTGTATGTGAGTGGTATTTAGCATATACTTTCATTTATGCTTGCTCACATATTTGCCATGATCTTTCATTGTCTATATTCTATATGGCATTTTGATAGGGGGAGCAACCCCTATATATTTCTTGCTTCATACTCACCCATGCTTATTTGTAGGGGGAGCTTTCGCTCTCTTAATTTTCTTGTCCCCTTTTTGATGTTGTCAAAGGGGGAGAAATACTGTGAGTATGTTCTTTCTTATTTATATGCATGATATATTATACTTTGTATATTCATTTCCTTTCATGCATATATCCTTTTTGTAAATTGTTTGTCATCATCAAAAAGGGGGAGACTGTTGGCCTTCTTGTTTTGATGATGTTTAACAAACAATTTACTTCTAATGTTATTTGTCTAGTGTTTGTGTTTTTGTATTTATTCTAGGCAAACAACATGTTGGAGGTTGGATGGAATAGCGCTTTAACGACGATATCAAATGGAGGTTGGCGGAAATGTGGAGTGAAGCAACATACAATTCAAGTTAAAGATCAAGTTCAAGCTTCATCCGTAACGTGTACCAAGTCAAGCTTATTGAAGATCAAGATCAAGCTTGGGTAATCTAGTTTAGGCTTTATATTATGTGTGTTAAGTACCTTAAGCTCAATATCATATACACACACGTATTTGGTTTCTATATATATATATAGTTATATATATACATGCATGGTTTTGGGTTTTCATGCTTTGGACACACTTGCAAAATACATGAGTTTTCACAAATGGAAATTCAATTTGAGAAATTATTTTTCTAACATGTTTGTTTTCATGTTTACAAACATTTTACAAAGTTTCATCAAGTTTGGAATTGATTTGTTATGTTTAATGGAATTTACAAAATCATGTTTTTGTTCGTGCACATGTTCGTGCATGTTTTACAAAACAGATGAGTTTTTATAAATGGGAAGTGATATTCAAAAAATTCTTTCTTTGACATGTTTGTCTACATGTTTAGAAACTTTCCTCAAAATTTTACTATTTTTGGAGTTGATTTACTGTGTCCAATTGATTTTACAAAATCGTGTATGTCAGCAGATTTTCAGAAACTATTTATCTGTGTTCAAACATTTATTTCTCTCAACTGGGAAGTGATTTTTCAGAAATTCTTTCTCTAACATGTTCATCTATATGTCTAGAACATTCATTCAAAATTTCATGATTTTTTAAGTTGATTTACTATTTTTAATTGATTTTACAAAGTCAGATACGTAAAATTCCAGAATCTGTCGAAAACAGAAACTATCGGTGAACAGTACGGTCGACCGTACTACAGTAACGGTCGGCCGAAGTTACTGTAGCAGCCGACCGTTACACAGTAATGGCTAGTTGCTGTTTTTTGCTTTTTAATGGGTTTTTGGGGTTGGTTTCTTCAAGCCTATATATACCCCTTTGCCATAACTATTTTCCATCATCAAAGAGATTTTTAAAAATAAGTTTAAGAAAGTTTTAATCAAGCGTTTAAGTTTGTTTAAAGTGTGTTTATAAGCTTTTAAGCATTTGAGTGTTTTTGGTTTTGTGAATCAATTCCACAAGAGCTTGAGGAGATCATCTATTGAAGTTTGAGCTTCCAACTATTCTCCCTCCATCTCTTGTCATCTATAGAGAAGTTTCCTTAAATTCAATTCTAGCATTTTATAAGTTTGTTCTTAATTTCATAAGCTAGATTTCATATTGAGTTTATATTGTTTTATCTCTTTGTTCACACACAACCTATTGAGCTTATAGTATTTACATTCATAGTATATTTTGGGTTGTGGGGTTTGTGACTTAGAGTTGTGCTTAATTGAGTTCTCACCTTGTTAAAGAGAACAATCATTTGTTATATTGTGCTTAATTGTGAGATCACTTTGTAATACACTTGTACACTGAGTGAGGAGTGTGTGGTGAGAGTCGGGGATCGTTCTAAGAGGAGTGGCGTCGGTTGACGAGCCTAGGGAGAGATTGTAACCGAGCACTTGAGGGAGACACGGCTAGGTCCAATACTTGTGAGGGTGTAGAGTGTGATTGCAAGAGTGTCGATTGTAAAATTTTCGATTAGCTAGAAAACTGAGTGTGAGGTGTAAATGTTATTCGGGTGAACGTAGAAAACCCGGTTGTGATAGTGGAGATCTCCTCGAGGTGAGGAGCGGAGACGTAGGACGTGGGGACCGAACTCCGTAATCATATTATTTGTTTGTGATTGCATTGGCGCACTTACTTTTATGTTCATATCTTATATTGTCTTTGTATATTGCTTGTTGATTATATTGCCCACTATCTAGTTTAGATTGTTTACCCTTGAGTTTATACATCCTTGTACATACATTGCCTATATCTCTTTGTTAGGATATATCTTGTTGTTCATATTGCTTATCCTAGCTTACATATCTTGTTGTATTTCATACTTGCTAGGATAACTTGTTAATTAATTTTAATTGGCATATAATCGGATTAGATTAGCATAAGACCCTAATCACCCCCCCTAGGGTCTAAGAGCAAGGACAGCAAGCTCCTTGCACCCCCTCTCAAGGCCTATGTGACGGTAGGAGAGTTTGCAAGCCCTCCAGCAAGCTCACAAGCCATCTCCTTAGGTTGACGTGGACATTGAGAGCTTGGGAGCTCCCAAGCTATGCAAGATTTACAAAACCACCCCCCACAAAAACACAATTGCAGAGTGATCAAAATCTGCCCAAAAAAAAAAGCAAAAAATCCAACCTTTTCCAAAATGAAGAATGCTCAATTAATCAAAATAGTGACTTTGACCGGTTCTAACCTGATAGACCATCTCCGATCGGCAAGTCCCCTCTCTGATCAGCAAGGCCTGAGCTCCGATCGGCAAGTCCTCAGCAAAATAGAGACTTTGACACAAGAGATGAAGAGGCGTGGATTTGATTCGACGGGAGATGAAGAGGTCTCAAGGTATGAGTTTGGGGTTGGGGATATGAAGAGGTCTCTTTTGAGATGATGGGAGATGAGAAGGGCATTGGTATTCCTGATGAGAATTTTAAGTGGCTCAATCTCTTTTGTTTGTTTTTTAATGATTTAATGAAATAGAATAGATACAAAGATTTGGTAAATGAAATAAATGAGCAATTAGAGTTGAAAAATGACCGTTGAGTAATGAGTAAAATATTAAAATAGAAGAGGGTTTTTTTTTGATATTGGTGGAGCTCCTAACTAGGAGCTTGTTGGAGCTCCATAAGGGCAAGTGCAGCAAGCTCCCACCCCACGTCTTAAGGCTGAGGTGGCGGTGGGAGCTTGTTGGACTTGCTCCAACAAGCTCCCAGGGGAGCTCTGAGAGCTTTCGTGGCACAAGGCCTAGGGCTTTGTCCCACGGAGCTCCCAAGCTATTAAAAAAAATTACAAAAAACTCCTTGTTTTTGTACCTTTGCAATAGAAGAGGGGTTTTTTGATAGAAGAGGGGTTTTTTGATAGGTTTTTTGATAGAAGAGGGGTTTTTGATATTGTTAGAGCTCCTAACTAGGAGCTTGTTGGAGCTCCATAAAATAAGGAATGCCTCCTAAGGCTTATTTTTTTAATTTTTTATTTTAAAATGCTTGAGAGCTCTTGAGAGCTTGCTGACTAGGACTCTCAATTGGGAGCTTGTTGCACTTGCTCTAACAGGATCTTTGTGTAGGATATCTAACAATCAAATACAAACACTCGACAAATAATGTTAGGAATTATTTGTTAATTATCAAAACCAGATTAGACAATAGGATCATAAGCATGAGACCTAACAGTCGGGTTTAAGGCCGGGCCAGGTTTAACACGGGCCTACTCAGGTCAGAGTAGGCCCGGCCTACTTCTCTGATCCTGGGTCTGGGATTGGACCTGGCCAGGCCTACGACCTGCCTAGAGGCGAGCCAGTTCGGGCCCAGCCCACGAGGCATTGGGTCGGCCCGTGGGTTTTTTCAACTTTTTTCTAATATTTTTCATTTCTAATTTCTAAACTATATTAACTTTGTATTTGTACCTATTAAATTTTTTTTTTACTATTTCACTCTTTATTTAAAAATATACACACACAAAGATAAATATCACACAGAAAAAAAATTACAAACACAAAGATGTACGTGATTCGGACTTCGAAGGAAGATCTATGTTCATGAGAATTTAATAACTTTCATTTAATTTAAATTTAAACTACAAATACAATAGGAAAAAAGAAAAAAATGCTGACCATTAACGCTGAAGGAGCCGAATTCCTCCAAGTTATATTCATCAAATTCTTTAAGGAAAGGTCTTGTTTGTTGTCCTTGCGACCGTTCTTCTGCATCGAGTCGGGTCAATGATGGGCCGAGTCGACTAGGCCGGATCATTGTGGACCTGACCTATTTCTCTGATCCCGAGTCTGGGGCTGGACCCAGCTCAGCTCGTGACCCTAGAATATCACGTGCCAGGTCGAACCCGGCCCGCTACGGTTTGGGCAAGGTCATGACCCATGGCAGGCTAGGCTGGGTTAGCTCGGGGGGTCAACCCGACCCATGCCCAACCCTAGGGAGAGAGGGTTCTGACCGATTTTTAGAGAGAGATGGCATATGTCGGGATTTATTAAATAATCAATTAAAAATTAAAAATTAAATCTCATAATTATCTAAATTAGGAATTAGTAAAATTAAAAGAGATAAAATAGGTATTCAAAAGTTTTGAGACTCTTCTCTCTTTTATAATTAGTATAAATATAGATATAGATAGACCGTGCTTGGTTGTGAATGAAATAGTATAGATGGAAGAAAAATTGAATACAGTTTGATAGGCCATCGTTAGAAGATGGGCTGCTTTGTAAAATAATGGACTGTAAGTTTAAAGAGCTGGGTTTTATCTTGAAAAACTTTTAGTTGGGCTTCAGCTAAAGAGAAGAACATTAATGGGCCATTGATAGAGAAACGCTAGAGTCGGGCTACAGGCTTATGGCCTAAAAATCAAGGAGGTAAATGAAACATGAATTCCCAAGAAAACAATGAAGTGAAATAATAAAAAAAGGGGAAATTGCTTGGAGGAACCAAAAATAGTTGGCTCATGCATCCTCCTCCCCAGCCCCAAAACTATAACCCCCAAACCCTTAATTAGAAATATTAGTGCAACCAACCCCCTTCTCCCACTGCCTAAGAAATCTCTTCCCAATTTACCCTTCTTCCTCATTTAAAACTCAATTCCTTTCTCAAGCTAGCCTTAATCTGGCCAAGACCTCTCCCTCCACCACCTTCCCCCTCCTCCTCTCATCCTCCTCCTTCCCCATCTGCACCCGCGTCGACCGAGTGGAGGAAGCACCCATCGCGCACCAGCAATCTCCACCACGCGAGCCCGGTCTCGGCATCGTCCTCGTCACCTTCGACATCTACCTCGTCGGTGAGGCCGCCTACAACCGCATCAACCGCTCTGATCCTCACTCCGGTCACTGAACAGCGGAAACCCTAACCAAAGGTCCAATCTTTAACTTCCAATCTCCCAATTTCTGAGATTTTTGTTAAAATCTAGGGTTTGATGGAGAACTTTGGGATTTGGGCTTGTTGGAAGATTAGGTCACTGAAACTGTAGAATGTGGGATTTGGGCTTGTTAGAAGATTAGATCACTGAAACTAGAGGATTTTAGATTGGCTGAAAAATTGGATGGGTGGTGGATTATTATTTGAACAATTAAAATTTAAGAGACTTATTATGCATCCTCTCTTTGATGTTTATTGTTCGTGATTGTATCATCTATTTCAGCATTACTTGATTGATTTCTTGTTGATAGTTGAGCTAAGAAGGTTTGGGTTAGGGAGCCTGGTCACTAACAGAAAGGGATTTGTGACTTGAGTAATTAAAAAAGAGTAATTCGTAGTTACATGCTAGAGGAAATAGTGGCTAATGTTGTAGAAGAAGCATGACGTGCTCTCGGCATCCGACAACCCTCGGGTCAGTTCCATGGCGTGCTCAATCTCGGCCTCGTCGTGACCCCGCACGTGCCGGGGAGGATACCGCTCTACGAAGGACATGAGATGATATAATAATAATAAGAAGAAAGATGATGATAATAATAAGAAGAAAGATGAACCCTTTAAGTTGATTTCTTGAGATGATGATAATAAGAACATGTAGATTTCTGTGTTTGTTAACAATGCATGAGGTTGGTTTTGTGTAACGAGGTACAGATCAATGAAAATTTGAGATAACCCCCTTTTGCGTTTGTGCCATATATGTGATATTTGGTATTCTGTGTGACTTATGCTGTTGTTATGTGATATTTTGAGTGATATATTCTGCTATTATGTGACATTTTGGTATTCTGTATGACTTATATTACTGTTATGTGATATTTTGGTATTATGTGTGACATATGCTATTTTTATGTGACATTTTGGTTTTTTGTGTGGCATATGCTGCTGTTATGTGACATTTAGTATTCTGTGTGACATATGCTATTGTTATGTGATATTTTTACATTCTATGTGATATAATCTCGTTACCAGTTATATATGCTGCAGTTTAAGTGTTATGTGATTTTTTTTACAGATATAATTGTGGCATACATGCATATTTTTTCATCAAGGCGATCCTAGAGGGAAGGGAGACAATGAATATTGAAGCTTTGCAAAGGGAGTCTAGCTAAGATGTTAGGAGCAGGACTTGCTGCTCAAATCATATGCAAATGTGGTGAATGGAAGAAGTTGCGATTGTAGTTAGATATTGGCGATCCAGAATATCTTTTGTACTTTGATTGAGTGAAAGTACTAGACAAACACATGTAACTATTTTATTTGTTGGATGTTGGATGTTTACTAACTGTTTGTAAATGATAAAATGTGTATTTGTAATTTCTTGGTGATCTTTCTGGATGTGTACTTCATCTGTGGGTTGGGACTGTAATTTCTTGTACTATTCTAGATGTGTACTTCATCTATGGGTTGGGACTGTGTATCTTTTGTAACTATTTTATTTGGGTGTTGTATATTATATTTGGGTGTTGCTTGTGACATTTGGGTGTTGTATATGATTTTTGGGTATTGTATATGATATTTGGGTGTTGCTTGTGACATTTGGGTGTTGTATGTAATTTTTGGGTGCTGTATGTGATATTTAGGTGTTGTATGTGATATTTGGGTGTTGCTTGTGACATTTGGGTGTTGTATGTGATGTTTGAGTGTTGTATGTGATATTTAGGTGTTGTATGTGATATTTGGGTGTTGCTTGTGATATTTGGGTGTTGTATGTGATGTTTGGGTGTTGTATGTGATATTTAGGTGTTGCTTGTGATATTTGTTGTTTATACGTGATATTTGGGTGTTGTATGTGATATTTGGCTGTAATTTGTTGATAGTTCATGTGCTTATTTATCACATGACTGTAATTTGTTTATACGTGATACATTGTTGTAATTTATTGTATGTGATATTTAGATCTAATAGAGTCATTCCACATGTGCTTAATTGTCACATGATATGCTTATTTGTCACATGTGGAATGACTCTATTAGATGTGACTTATATCACATACAATAAATTACAACAATGTATCACGTATAAACAAATTACAGTCATGTGATAAATAAGCACATTCACTATCAACAAATTATAGCCAAATATCACATATAACACTAAAATGTCACGTATAAACAACAAATATCACAAGCAACATCGAAATATCACATACAACACCCAAACATCACGTATAAATAATAAATATCACAAGCAACACCCAAATATCACATACAACATCCAACTATCACATACAACACCTACAAATCACATACAACACCCAAATGTCACAAACAACACCCAAATATCACAAATCAGATGTAATTATCACATATAAGGTAGAACTATCACATATAAGATTGAATTGTCACATATAACATTGAAATATCATATGATATGCTTATTTGTCACATTTACGGTTAGTTGTGATACATATATGTTCTATCATTTTCCCATTTAACCTTGAATAACTAAGAAACATAACAACACTCCTAAATTAAACTCTAATTGGATCAAAATCATCCTTACAAAGGATTTCAACTCATCAAACAAAAATACATCAGGACGTTACAATCCCAATCCACCATTCCATTTCCTTATCAAATTTTACAAACCGATAAACTTTGTTAACCGTCCAAACAACAAATTTGCACAAAACCAACTATACTAATAACCACATTGGAAGAGATTCCATTTACAGATTCGCATACGACATGAATTTGCACATAGAATGATTCGAAGTTGAATTAAAAAGGGAAAAAGAACTCGTCTTTTGCTCTCATCCTTGTCATCATCCCTTGAGAAATCTACAAGATTCGATCGAAATTATTTTTTGTTCTCCTTCTCATCATCATTATCAATAGCAGAGCCCTAAGAACTGTACATATTCTGATCGGACGGGCTCGAGTGAATCTGCATCATCCTCCTTTTGCAAGGCTTCAATATTCATTGTCTTCATTCCCTCTAGAATCGCCTTGACGAAAAAATATGCATGTATATCACAATCATATCTGTAAAAATATCACATAACACTTAAACTGCAGCATATGTAACTGGTAACGAGAATATATTACACAGAATGTAAAAATATCACATAACAGCATCATATGTCACACAGAACATCAAAATGTAACGGAAAAGCAGCATATGTCACACAGAATACTGAAATATCACATAACAGCAGCATAAGTCACACAGAATACCAAAATGTCACATAAAAGCAGAATATATCACCCAGAATGTCATTATGTCACATGAAACTAGCATATTGACATAAGTAAGTATCACATGTATTAATAAACTAGTAAGTATAACATATTTAGAGAAACTTACGAGCTTTTTTTTGCGTTCGACAAGGAGTTGCTTCACAAATTTTGATTTTTAATGAATTAAAATCAAGAAACATTGACACTTCATCCACGATCATAAAGTTAAAAAATCTATAGCTGAAAAAACACAGTAATCAATCCAAATCCAGGCCAACGACGTTCATCTAATATGCATTTACTAAAAAGAAAAAACAACTAAGATCGAATCTTCCAATTCCTTCAAAATCCTAAAACTAATAAAATCACTAAAAATACAGAAATAAAGAAAGATCACAAAACAATAACATTAGATCCAAAGAATCAGATCACTCACCCAGTGGGAGATTGTCGACGTAGCTGATGAGCATCTTGAGCGTCGCTCACTTCTCCTCGAGCTCCTTCAAGATCGCCGTGGCCCTCGCCCACCGCCCTGAGCTCTTCATCTGATGCCTCACGATCAACACCGCCACCACATGGCCCAACTTATTTTGTTCCTCCAAGCAATTTTCCCTAAAATTAATCAAAAATAGCAAAAGAGCCCAAATCTCGAAACCCAACAATAATTCATTGCAAATCGAACAAACCCATGAAAACCAAGAGTAACCCAGATCTGAAAGCACATGCTCTTGCGGAGGAGGGAGGAGGAGGGGAGGGGAGGGGAGGAGGCGGACGGAGCCGAGGAGGGGGTCGGGGAGGAGGGGGGATGCAGATGCGGATGAGGAGAGGACACGACGAAGGAGGGGGAGGAGGGGAGGGGAGGAGGCGGACGGCGCCGAGGAAGGGGTCGGGGAGGAGGGGGATGCGGATGAGGAGGGAGGAGGAGGGGAGGGGGAGGAAATGAATTGGGTTTTAATTGGGAAGAAGGGTAATTTGGGAAGTGATTTTCTTGGGCAGTGAGTTTGGGGGTTGGTTGTTCATATTTTTTAAGTTTAGGGCTTTTGGGTTATGGTTGTTGGGCTAGGGGTGGGGATGCATGAGCCAATTTATTTTGGTTCCTCCAAGCAATTTTCCCTAAAAAAATAAAAATAAGAAATAAGTTGTCTCCGGTACCATCTCTTTTGTGTACGTGTCTTAGTAACCATGATAGCGTTAATACTGCGGACTTCGTTTCCTTGCATTTTAGATAGCTTAAACTATTTATCTATACTACATATAATAGAGGATTTGGGTGCTAAAATTTTTTATTGTCCTTTTACCCTACTCAAATTTGATAGTTTTAACTTTACTTTAATTATTTTATTTTTTAATTTATCTCAAAGTCTCATTCAATAAGTCTTAAATTAAATTAAATTAACTAAAAATCATAATAATAATAAGATTTAGTTAGTTTCTTAGGCTCTTAAAGATTTCATTACTTATTCAATAAATACATATGTTGTGGATCCAATTAACTAACCACTCTTTCATTTTCTCTTTACATATATAACCTCTATTTCATATGCAATATTAAATTATGACCATCCATTTTCTTCAACTCACCACATCACCTACTAAGCCAAATTCTAACACCAACATAATGGTTTCTAAAATACGCTCTATGAAAAATTTGTCAAATGGCTTATAGTGTACATGGCTTATGTATGTATGTGCATGTGCATACATTGGATAACTTTTTGTCAAATGGTTTGTAGACTTCTGGAGGGTCAAAAAGTATACGATTGATTCTTGTCTTAAGAATGAGTTCTATCACTTGGTAAGAATCTCTTACAATAGCTCTCTCATGAGTACATATGAAGAGAATGTTAATTTGACTTTTCTTTTGTTTAACGTGAGCTCCATGTGGCGAAAGGATGCCTTACTCGATGCTTGAGTCGAGTTTGCTTCCCGTTGACGATCAGAATAAGATCGCGAAGGCTTCTGGCGATGGTTTACGCTACAAGAACCGAGGTTCGGGTCTTAGGCTTATGCACAAAAGCTCTCCTTGGAATCCTCTGTGATCCAAAAATTCTGCTTTCATAGCTGCTCATTGTAGGAGTCAAAAATTACCTATAGGTCCCCGCACATGGCTCGAGATAGAGAAAAGACGATGAACGTTGATATCCGAGTTACAAAAGCTTATTTGATATCGACAAGCACATGAAGTGAGCCGACAGACCGTGTGAAGCAACATAACTTCAGAATAGCCAAACACGAACTGATCGGAAGGTATGCGTCACTTACAAAAGACAAAGCACCCCTCATGTCTCGTCTACTTCACTTGTGATTCAACCATGGTATCTTATAGATCTCCTCGTTAGCTTTCCAACGCATCTTGAACCACGTAATTCCGAGTTCGGACGATGAAGATACGACGAAAACGGACAGAACGGGTGAAACCAAGTTCAGACCAAAGTTTGGCCAAGACACCAAGAGGTGTCTCGGCCAAAGCTTGGTCGAGACACCCACGGGTGTCCGTAGCCCAAAATTACCGTTTTTAGCAGATTTAAGCTGTTTTCGACCGTTAACCATCTGGATTTGTTCTAACTGATAAAATATCATCCAAGAACGTGGTTAAGTGGTTACAACTAAAGATAAGAGTGAATCAGTCATTCTTATTCGAAAATAAGGCTCCTGAAGCCTATAAATACAGCCCTATGGCCTTTATTTTTTTAGATCTAGAATTCTCGAGCGTTGGCGAAGCCTTGCTGAAGATAGTTGCCGAGATAGTTGCTTCGGCTTCCTGATTTCTTCACGAATCAACGAAGCTCCGGATCTGATCTGATTATTTGGTGGTCCACGGATATCAACGTCCCCATCACATGCCAAGATCTCACGCAAGTAGCGGGCGATAAACACCCGTTGCACTGTTTGACAAGAGTTGTACTTCCTTTTGTTTTCATTGTGTAAGACCGGTCTTATAAAAAGACTAACTTTTGTTTTCATTATAACATTTGAAGTTGTAATGAACACAGCAATGAATACATCAACTTTTTCCCCAAACAAGCTGGCGACCATAGTGGAAGCCAACAGCCTAACTACCAAGGCCGCCGTGTCGTAGCCAACGATCAAAATTCCGGTGAATGAAGAGATCGAATACGAATTTGACCAGCAGAAGTTTGAGGACTACGTCTCCTCCTTCTCCTTCAGACCCGCCTATCCTTGCAAGCGCAGGAAGGCCTCCTCCTCCAGGAAAATCCACTGATCTTTAGATCTGAAGACCAAAAAAGACAATCTCTATGTCGCCGCTGTAGCAGTTGCACCTCGCGATGACCCGACGACGTCCGATGAAGCCAAAGCCACAGATCTGGACACCGCCTCCATTAAGGAGTTGACTGTTGAAGGCATGACAAATTTGTCGAAGAGTACTTGTCAAAGGCGTCATCAACGTCTTGCTCTTCAGTTCGCCAAGGCTTTGGAGCAAGTGGACGGACTCCATTACCAAGCGAATCTGGAGTTCAGAAAGCGCCAAGTAGCTAAGCTATCGCCACAACAAGCATCAGGGTCATCTTCCCAACCGTCATCTAACAAATGAGTTCGTGTCAAACGAACGTGTTCTACCCTCGAGGAGCGTATCCAGAAACGCCGCGCATTACTTGTGCACACACGGATTCTCACACAAGAAGCACAGAAATTGCATCAGGAGGAAGTGGTCAAGAAACAACCAATATCTAAGTAGATTTGGGTGTTGAAGGCCAAAACAGCACCTCGACCCGACAAGAGACACCAGTCGTGTCTCTCGCACGATTCCAGATCCGAGGCTGTTCCACAGCCTTCGTCAACTTCAGATCCCACTCCTATTGCTCCCGCACCTTCGGTGAAGCCTAACGACAGCGTGGATCTCTCCAAGTCCAGAATTTCGTTAAAGGATCACATGGGTTCTCTACATGAAGATCGACACAGATTTGTGGTCAAAGAACGCTTGGGCATGGTGAATGAACCCCGAGCAACTCATCGAGCTGGGGTCATACTCGCCCTTGTAACAAGTCTAAGCCTTATTGTAAGTAGAAAACTCTTATAACTGACCACCTCGGACTGTGTGTCGAAGTCTAAGAGCCCGTTGAGGTCCCACGCTCATGAAGGCGTAGCTCAAAATGTACGACTCTTGAGAGTGCCAACAAGGCGACAAATCCTCAGAAGAAAATGTGTTCGTCAGACAACAACGTTATACCTGAGAAATCGTGCCAACACACGATAGATTACTCCGGTCATCATGCCGATGAGTTATACTATCAGGCTGGGGGTACAAACAGATCTCAAAAGAGAGATACTCGGGAGATGGAATTTCATTGTCCGTGCGTCAAACTCATCAGGGCAGTATTATCAACGTGTAGCTACCCCAAGATTACTCCACAAAGGGTCTCGGTATTCCAAAGGCTTTCCTCTGAAGCGTTGAAAACTAAGCTGTCGAAAACTAAGCTAAGGCATTTTCATAGAAAAAGATCAGCTGCACAAGATGACGAACTCCCAGAAGTTACTATCAATATGGTCGATAAAGGAAAGTCAACACGAAGTTTCAGTCCCCGTCATTTTTCGGACGTATCTCAATGTATAACTCGGTTACGCACGAGAACTACTAGACGAAGTGACTATCAGAGGATGAATAGAGGATTATCCTTGGAGGATGAAACATTAGATACCAACTCTGTAATCGATTCTGACAAAACGGTATCCAGTCCAGGACAATCCCGCTAAGTGTTTATGGTCAAAACCGAGCAAATGGCCAAAATCATCGAGGACGTCTTGGCTAAGCAAAAAGAGAACTTCAAGTTCGAAATAGAAATATCTATGATGCAGATGAGGGAAGAGTATGACCAACAAATCCGAGCTTTATCGAATCAGCTAGGTGAATCCAGTCGTCGCAACAATGTTAGCCAAGCAGCTAGCGATTCAGACATGGATGAATACATCAATGCTGATGACCCTCCCATTGACCAAAATACTAGGGGTGGCCTCACTGAGAATAACAACATCGGGGGTGGTCCCACTAATGATGACAACACTGGGGGTGGCTCTATTGTTCCTCCTCAAAATCGACCAATGAATGATACGAGCCAGAATAAAAAGATGAAAGACCTCGAGAGCAAAATCAACGCCCTAATGTCTAATCGAGAGGTGAAGAAGACCGGCATTCCGTGTCCCTACCCGAGAGAGTGGGAGTCGATCCCGTACCCAGTGAAGTTCAACCTGATCAACTTCACGTCGTTCGATGGGAAGGGCTCGCCCACTCAACATTTGATCTACTTTAAGTCCCACTTGGGCATGATCTACGATAATGAAGCCTTGATGGTTCGGTCATTCGTTGGCACCCTTCATGAGCCCACCTTCGACAGGTACCGTCATCTCAAGCCTGGAAGCATCAACAGCTGGAACGACCTGGAGAACCTGTTCCTTGCTCACTTTTTTAATGATGACGTCAATGTGTCAATCAGGACACTCTTCAATGAAAAACAGGAAGACGACGAGACAGTCAATGACTTCATCAAGCGCTTCCGGAATAAGGCGATGAACTGTCGAGATCCGATCACAGAGGACTTCATTCTCCAAATATACCACAACAACCTCTCTTTGGACGTGTTGGAAGTTATGGGAGTAGTACCATCCAACACCTGGAAAGAGTTGAAAGCACGAGGAGAGCAGGCTAAGAGCTTCCTCAGAAGGAAGAAAGCTGAGAGAAGCTAACTGACGGCTAACCCTACAAATTCAAGCTTCGTCTCCCGTGATAAAGGGAAGGCCCCTGCAACTGCTGTTGATGCTAATCAGATGTCACAACAACAATCCCGAAGACAGCAAAATACTTCGGATCCGAGACTCCAAAAAGAGTACTCTTTCAAGGACGAAGACATTCTAGCTATTTTTGAATCCCTCCTTGAGAACAACAAGATCAAGCTACCACCTATCGCAAATCAGGAGGAAGCTGATAATACCACGGATCCAAAATACTGTGCGTACCACAGGAGGATCATTCATCCCACCAAGGCTTGCTTCACTCTCAAGAATAGCATCCAAACCCTAATTAAAGCTAGCGTTATAACGCTAAATTAAGCTGAATCAAAACTCCGATAAGTATAAGAGTATAAACTGCTCCTTCCGACACTCCGAAGAATATATGAGTATGAACTGCTTCTCAATACTCCAACAGGTATATGAGTCTAAACTATTTTCTAATTTTTAATGGGAAGTTCCTGGAAGAATATCGTATGTGATATTCTTAAGGATAACCCGACCATTCAGCTGAGTACAATGTTAGACCCAGTTTCACAAAGAAAGCTGAGGGTGGATGTAACGAGAAGTTCTTGAAAGAATGTTATATGTGGTGTTCTTAGGGATAACCCGGTCGCTACAAAAGGGGATAAATAAGAAACTCCCGCTTGAACTCTAAATGCTTCCAAGAGTGAAACACATTCAATTGCCGAGATCAGTTTCACCAACTTCCAAGCACTCTTTTGCTAAGACGAGATTTGATCACTTCGTTGGATCAATCTTCCCTCACAAAAAAACTCCCACTGTTGATGACGATTTACATTCTTTCACCACAAAATCCCTCACTGATCAAATTAATTAACAGTGGGTCCACTAAAATTCTTTCTGATTTAATCCATTCAAACTCACAATGTGTCTGTGCACTCAACACTCCTATTGTTAGAGTCAGTGCATAATGCTTGGAATTTTAATATGCCAAACCTTAACGGTTGTCAAACCCCTTCGTGTTAAGTTATTATCACTTAACACCACCAAGAACCCCCATTGAGTGATCGGTACAAGTCAACACTCCCATTATAATTTGTACTCCCACTCTCACTCCCACTTGGTCAAACCCTCCTATAGTTAGGATCACAACCAAAATCTCCTCTCAATTCCTTTTATGAATGAGAGGTCCTCTTTCAAATTGAGCGATCAAACCTTCCTACAGTTAGGGTCGTCTCAAACCTCCTATTTGGTTAAATCTTCCTACAATTAGAGCCAAAATCGCAATTCACTCTCGATAAACGAGAAACTCACCTTTAGTTCGATAATCAAACCTTCCGACAGTTAGGATTATCTGAATCTTTTTGATTCTCGGAGTGGAGATCACACTCTTAGTTTTATCTTCCCGGATTCTGAAAGTGGAGATCCCACTTTGAGTTTCCATTAGCAACTGGAGATAGAATATAAAATTGTTCTTCTTCAGCTTTGGGAGATAGAATATAAAATTCTTCCTCTCCCATTTCGGGTTCGTCTTTGCCCCAAGAGAAGACACCATCCTTCAACTCCATAATCTGTGCCTTACACGCACGGGAAACTTTTTTTCCGAATCCTAAGTAGGGATAAGTCAACGCCTAACACGCTTTGCCGGTTTAGTCTTTCACCGATTGAAAAAGATACCAGAATCTGAGTCTAGGGAATGTTATCCCAAATCCTAAGTATGGATAAGTCAACGCCTAACACGCATTGCCGGTTTAGTCTTTCACAGATTAAAGAAGATACCAGAATCCAAGTCTGGGGAAGTTTATCCCGAAGCCTAAGAAGGGATAAGTCAGCGTCTAAGCGTCTAACATGCGTTGCTGATTAGTCTTTTGCCGTAAAAAGGACAAAAGCCCACATATTCAATATTGTGGCAGGTTGTTATTAATAACACCATAATCCGTGCCTTACACGCATGGGGAATTTTATCCCGAATCCTAAGTAGGGATAAGTCAACGTTTAATACACGTTACCGGTTTAGTCTTTCACCGATTGAAAAGACACCAGAATCCAAGTCTGTGGACTTTTATCCCGAAGCCTAAGTAGGGATAAGTCAGCGCCCAATAAGCGTTGCCAATTAGTCTTTGACCGTAAAAAAAGATAAAAGCCCACATATTCGACATTATGACAGGCCGTTATTAATAACGCCAAAATTCGCACCTTACACGCGCAGGGAACTTTATCTCGACTCCTAAATAGAGATAAGTCAACTCCTAACACGCGTTGTCCGTTTAGTCTTTTATCGAATGAAAAAGACACCAGAATACAAGTCTATGGACCTTTATCCTGAATCCTAAGTAAGGATGAGTCAACGACTAACACGCGTCGCCGGGTAGTCTATTCATGTGACAAAGATAAAGTCTATGTATTCAAAATTATAGCACCAAGTCTAAGAGAATTAGCTCTCTTAGCACAACATCACATGTGAAACGGATTTTAATAATTCACATGCTAGCCTGACTCAAACGGTAGTCGGTAAAGGTATGTCAAATCCGTTGATGGCTAAGGATTGGCCAAAAATCCTAAGTCTATGTCTAACACATGACGCCGGATAGTCTATTCCCGTAAGAAAGACGAAGTCTACGTATTCAATATCGTAGCACTAAAAGAGTTAACTCTTTTAGCACAACGTTACATGCAGAATAGACTTAAACAATTTGCATATCTGTAAAGGCTCATCAAACCCATTGATGGCTGAGGGTTTGCCAAAAATCCTATAAATGTGAGAGTTATTGACGCACCAGCTCCATTAGTTGGTCTCGTGACTTAAGAATCCGATAATTTCAAGATAAGATCTATACATATAGATGAATCAGTTTTAACAGTTGGTCCTGTAGCCTCATCATTTGGGATCGTCATGCTCCATTACCTTAAGAGCTTAAACTGTGTATACTCCAGCAAACATACGAGTATAAACTGTGTCAACGGCGATCGATGCGAAACCCTAAAGTCAACGCCGGTCAACGCGTAGCCCTAGATCAACCAGTCAACGCGTAGCCCTAGGTCGATACGAGTATAAATTTATGACCCCCAATCTTCACTATAGCTTGGTAGTTTTCGTATAGTAGAAGAGCGCCTTAACAGAGATTAATCCACATTCTTATATATTCATGCGGTAAGTTATGAAAATCGCCATATATCAATGCTGTTTATACAAGCCGTTCAATGTCCAAACATCATGTGCCTAACTTATTAAATACAAGCCATTCAATGTCCAAACATCATGTGCGTAACTTGCATTTCTTCATTCTGCGTGATTGTTGGATATTCCACTTTATACATATTTGGCTTTTCCACATAGCACCTTGCATTAATGTAGGTCAGCATTATAAATAGGAGAATTTTTTGAAAGATGCCTTTTTTGATAAATATTTAGCAAAAGTGGTGGTGGTGAGCTGGTAAAAAAAATCGATTTTGTAACATATGGGTTTTAAAACACACGAGACTACCAGTCTGTGTGTCTAGTGGTCGCTAATCGCGGTCTAAACAAGACTCACAAAAACCAATGGACTAGTAGTCCCGTGGATTTTCTGCACACGAACAAAAAAAAATCCAGTCTCTCTCCATCACCACCAACATCTTCTTCTTCTTCTTCTTCCCTATAAATCCATTACCCACTCCCCCTCCCCCTCCTCGATCCCTTCCTCACCTCCCCCTCCCTCTCCTCGACCGCATCCATGCCGTCCTTCCTCCCCTCTTCTTTCGCTACTGCTCCCTCTTCGCGCACTTCTACTCCCTCCTCTTCTCCGACTCCTTCATCAGCCTCTCTTTCTCCCTCCCCTCCCCTCCCCTCCCCTCCCTTCTTCCTCTTCTTCCCCTCCCCTCCCCCCTCCTCCACCTTCCTCTTCCTACCCTTCTCCGTCAAGAACCTCTCCTCCAAGTAGTTCCAAGCTGATGCCTTTGACCACCGTGTTATCACCTTGGTCTCTCCACAGCATCCTTCCCAGCCTCTGCTTCCTCTACCCCCATTCTGGACCATGATCTTAGCCCCAATGCGGTGGTTCCTCTGCTCCCCGAGCCTAACCGTCATGAATTAGAAGCTGGTCATGGTAGCAATGGTGGGGAAGAGGAAGCTGCAGGTGGAGTGTTAGGGTGTGCGAGTTGCAAGTGCTCTTAATCTGATACCCTATTCAACCCCCTCCCCAATCTAGCCGTCACTCTCCCTCCTTTGCTAGTAACAAAAACCCACAGTACTACTAGCCTCATAGGTTTGAGTCTTGTTTAGGCCGCGATTAGCGACCACTAAACACAAGACTCATCTCATGTTTAAGCATGAAAAATAGGCAGAGTCTGCTCTACTTCTTTTAGAAATCCGAAAAAGTTACTGTATAACTTAACTCTACGGATCATCCGTTGGGACTAGTAGCCCCGTGTGTTTTGAAACCCATATTTTGCAAATTTGACCTCTTTTTGACCAATCCTGTTAAGCTGGCAAAAAAGAGACCGATTTTGCTAAATATTTGGCAAAATGGTCGATTTTGAAGGAATGAGAGAGCGATTGTTTTTGGGACTCCGATGGAGATTATATTTTCAGATGAGAAGAACTCATCTCTATTTATGGGCGTTTCTGCTCCACCTGCGTCCCCAACAAATCTGCCCATTATCTCTCTAAAACTGACTCTCCATAAGACTCGTTCTCTCCAACGGAAGAAATTCTAGAACGTGGGATATTCCCAATAAAACGGGTTGATTTCTTAATGGGTCGGGTAACAATTTGGCCCATGAGACCAAACCCACTTACATCTCCCACTTGGCCGAAATGGCCAAATACTTTCCAAACACACACTCCCACTATCCGTGAGATGTGACTCAAGATGTAATTTCATACTCCCACTATCCGTGAGATATATGCATATTTTCACTCTACGTGAATAAGCTGAGTACAACCATTATCCATGATCGTCTCCTTTCAACTTTTATTATTATTATTTATTTATGAAAGTTTCCTTGACTTAGACATTTCTAAGTCCCATCAAACCAACATGTTTGATGAATGTACCTGCTGGGATACCCTTCATCAAGGGATCAGCAATCATGTCACTAGTAGGAATATAAGTAACACTGACTTCTTCTTTTTCCACAATATCGCAAATATAATGATATTGTATCTCAATATGTTTTCATTTAGAACTGTTTGCACCACTGTTGATCAAGCTGATGGCTGCTTGATTATCACAATATATCTCAATTGGTCCATCCACCAAATTGAGATCCAAGTCCTTTAGGAATCATCTTATCCAGACTGCATGAGTAGTGGTCATACTACAGGCTATGTACTCGGCTTCTTGTGTGTATCTTGCCACACATCCATATTTCTTACTACCCCAAGAAATAGCTACACCACCATAAATGAACAAATGTTCAGAAGTGGACTTCCTGTCATCTTTGTCTCCTCCAAAATCAGCATCGGAGTAACCAAGAACCTCAAGCGAGTCTGCTTGATAAACTAACTTATGGTGCACAGTGCCTTTCAGGCATTTCAAAATCCTCTTAACAGCCTCCCAATGTGCTGGACCAGTATTACTTTGATATCTACTAACCAAACTCACTGGATATGCCAGGTCTGGTGTAGTACACAACATTGCATACATCAAGCTTCCAACAGCTTGTGCATACGGGACATCAAGCGGTTTCTGCCCTTCTCCAGGACATTGTTCTTTACACAACCGTTTTCCTATAACCAAAGGTGTTGGCACAGGATTACAATTCTGCATCTCAAACCTTCTAAGTATTGTATGCAAATACCTTTCTTGGTTTAAACTTAACATTCTAGAATTTCTATCCCTAAGGATCTGTATACCAAAAACATAGGATGCATCTCCCATGTCCTTTATCTCAAATTCACTACTAAGTGCTGACTTGATTCTGTTCAGCACTTCTATGTTATTTCCAGCCAGTAAAATATCATCCACATACAAGGATAATATTATAAAACTGCTACCACTCTTCAAGACATATACACAATTATCCAATTTATTTGTAACAAAACCAAGTTGGATAACAGTATTATAAAATTTGAGATACCACTGTCTAGATGATTGTTTTAAACCATATAAAGATTTCTTTAATTTATATACTTTGTTTTCTTTTCCTTCAACCTGAAATCCCTCAGGTTGATTCATATATATTACTTCCTTCAACTCGCCGTTGAGGAATGCAGTCTTGACATCCATTTGTTCCAAGTCAAGATGTGCAACAATTACTAAGATAATTCTTATAGAAGCAAACTTAGCCACCGGAGAGTAAGTCTCCTGATAATCTATACCTGCCTTCTGAGTAAAGCCTTTAGCAACTAAACGGGCTTTAAATGTATCAATAGACCTATCAACCCGATATTTCTTCTTTAACACCCATTTAGATCCTATGGACTTCCTATCTTCTGGTAAGTCACATGGCTCCCATACATTGTTTCTCTCTATTGAGTCAAGCTCCCTTTTCATGGCTTCCAGCCATTGTTCGGATTCATGTGTGTTCATAGCATCCACATAATTCAAGGGATCAGCTTGCTCATCTATGTCAATGTCTACCGAGAAACAGGATGGTTCGCATGAATACAGATAATAATCATCCATCCATGCAGGTGTTGTTCTGGGTCTTTTATTACCACTAAGGTTGACAGGTTGGACAGGTTCAGCTGGTTGATTTACCATAGGCATATTCTCATTTAAGGGCTCATCTTCCGTTATTGGATAATTTACTTCATCCACTATGTCCAGGTCACCGTTGGGAACATCATCTAAGTCTAGCAGAGGTTGTACTGCCTCTTGAACTTGTTCTTTTTCCTCTAGATTTTCTAGAAAAGTAGCATCTCTACTTTCAATGACCCCTTTCTCTTCATGGAAGAACCTATATCCTTTAGACTTTTCAGGATAGCCTATAAAATCTACACTTTAAGGTTTTGAGATCCAGCTTATCTCTAACTTGATATGGAATGAGAACATGTGCAACACAACCTCATTTTCTTAAGTGACTTAATTCAGGTTTGTGTCCATTCTAAATCTCATACGATGTTGACTCGACCGATTTTGTTGGAATCCTATTCAAAATATAGTTCGCAGTCAATACCGCTTCTCCCCAAAAATCCTTGGAGAGACCAGAATGTGACAGCATACATCTCACTGTATTCATCAATGTTCTATTTTTTCTTTCAGCCACACTATTCTGCTGTGGCGTGTAAGGCATAGTGGTATGTCTCATAATGAATGCAATAATTTTCAAATTCCTTTGAATTGAATTCTCCACCTCTATCAGTTCTTAACACCTTAATATATCTTCCAAGTTTCCTTTCTACTTCTGTCTTGTATCTTTTAAAACATTCAAATGCTTCTGATTTTTTGTTTAAAAGATTCACAAAAGTATACTTGGAATAATCATCTATGAAAGTTATAAAATATTCTTTATTACCACGCATTTTTACGCTTAACGGACCACAAATGTCAAAATGAACTAACTCTAAAAGTCCACTTGCCCTCTGACCTTCAGAAAATAATTTTCTAGTCATTTTCCCTGTTAAGCAGTGTTCACAGGGTAATGTCCTTACACCTGTCAGATTTGGTAACAAATCCATTTTAATTATCTGATCTATCTTTCTATTACCAGGGTGTCCTAGTCTCATATGCCATAGATCAAAATCAGATAAAAAAACGAGGAATAAAGCAAATCAGAATTCTTATTGCAAATTTTAGGTTTTACAACAGAAAGACAGAACAAATCATGTTCGAGTACAAACTTGCCCATAGCAAACACTTTCTTGTCTTTCCCAATAGAGACCATATTGTTGTAAAACCTAACGTCAAGGCCTTTCTTCAGGAGGGCTGGGACGGAGATCAGATTACGTCTTATGCCCGGTGCATAAAACACTTCCTTGAGAACCATGATGTTGTCCCCAAGATCCAATCTGTACGAACCAATACCTTCAACATCTAGATGGGTATTGTTCCCCATGTAAACCTTTTGATCTCCCTTCTTCAGCTCCTTAAAGTCGCATATCCCTTCCTTCGTCTTTGCAATATGTCGAGTAGCTCCCGAATCAATCCACCAGCCACCATCGTCAATAGTTGCAGCATTGCACTTAATGACGCCGATGAACTCCCGCTTACCAGATCCTCTTTGTTCTGAGCGTTTGGGACCGCCCTTGTTCTTTGCCTGTGAATAGTTGGCTTTGAAGTGGCCGAACTTCCTGCATATATAGCATGATCAAGGAGGTCCTTTCTTACCGCGAGCATGTTGCTGGCCAGGTCCTTTGAAGGAAGGCTTGACAGGTCCAAACTGATGAGTTCCTTGTACCTTGCGATAGTGAGCTGCATTTGCTTCTTCTTGTTGCATAAGGTTCACATCTGAACCCTTTCTCCTAGCTAGTAAATCCTGTTCCATTGCTAACTGGGCTGGCAAGTCAATAACACTAATGGTTCCATTAAGCCTAAGAGTTGTGACAACCACATCTAGTGACGGTGGCAAGCTATTCAAAATAGTTGCCACCTACAATTTCTCAGGAATTTCAGATCCTGCTGAAGCTAGGTCCTTAGCCATGACAATCATCTTGTTCACATGTTCGGTAACATCTTCACCTTCTTGCATACGACTTGAATTAAATCTATGCATCAAGAGCTGTATGTTCACCTCAGAGGTAGTGTCATACTTCTCTTTAACTGCAAGCCACATTTCCTTAGCCGTATAATAGTTTTCAAAAATTTTGATTAAACTATCTTCCATGAACATTAACATTAGGCTTTTAGCCTTATTGTCCTTAAGTTGCCATTGATCAAGCTCCTTTTTCTGAGCGTCAGTGGGATTATCACCAAGAGTTGGTGCTGAAATATCTAGAACTCTATCTAGATTATCATGGATAAGTCCATACTTAATCTTCCTATGCCACATATCATAGTTGGAACCATTAAGACGTTCTATCTTTGCCAGTTCAGATGCAATCAACTTACTAGCCATGATGATAATTCTGTTTGATGGTTTAGAAAGAATAAATTTCTGTTGTAAAAAATAAAACTAATTGATGCAAAAAATATGTGTCAAGAACAGCAATTCAAAAACTAACTAATTAAAAATTAATAGTAATTGATGCAAAAAAATAACTTACTAAAAACTTAACTTAATTAATTGGTACTAAATCGACTATTAATAAAAGGTTTTAAAAAAATTGTATTGTAACTATAATAAAGGAATATAAAGATTTATTATTATTATTATTATAATAACAACAAGATTAATTCCCAAGGTAATAAATAAACTGTTAATTACAATAAACAAATAAATGCTAACTATTATCAAAGTTAAGCCAAAAATTAATAAAAACAGAATTTACAAACTGTCGTGTTTAGATTAACTCAAAAAAAAAAAATCCTTGATGAATATTCATGCAAATTATACAATACTAGTAGCCTTGCAACAAATCAACAAAAAATTGAAATTTTAATACAATCCTCAAATCAACAGAATCACACAACACCTTTCCCTTTTCAAACAGCTCCAAAATTTGAAACCAAAATTAGATCCCACAAAAACACAAATCAATGGAATAACGAAATAGATTGACATAACCGAATGAGATTTGATGCTTACAGTGAGAAAAAAATCAAACAGCGACGGGTGCGTGACGGCTGCGAGAGAGTCGGTGGCGCGCGGGTCGTCAATTGCAGAGATCGGAGGACGGCGCAGTTCAGCGGAGATGGGCGCGTTTCAGCGGGTGTAGGGCCTGGGTTTCCGAGGGAGCTCTGAGGAGGAGGAGGTGCGGGATCTGAGTTTTCTCGGCGAGCTCTGAGGAGGAGGAACTGTGGGATTTGGTGGTTTCCGATGGAGGGAGGAGGTGGAAACAGCGCCTGCAGGGAGGAGGCGCATGATTTCTTTTGCCCTAGGGTTTGAATGGTGGATGGAAGAAGGTTGTTTGGGGATCGCTGATGAAGCTCTGATACTAGTGAAGGAATGAGAGAGCGATTGTTTTTGGGACTCCGATGGAGATTATATTTTCAGATGAGAAGAACTCATCTCTATTTATGGGCGTTTTCTGCTCCACCTGGGTCCCCAGAAAATCTGCCCATTATCTCTCTAAAACCAACTCTCCATAAGACTTGTTCTCTCCAACGGAAGAAATCCCAGAACGTGGGATATTCCTTACAAAACGAGTTGAGTTCTTAATGGGTCGGGTAACAATTTAGCCCATGAGGCCAAACCCACTTACAGATTTTGCCAAATATATATCAAATTAGGCCTTTTTCAAAAAATTCTCCTTATAAATATATTATTATATATAACTCTCCAATCCAGCTAATACCTCGTTAGTTCCGAGGATTGGGATTTCGTTGAAACTTTAATAAACTTTTATCTAGTAATTTGCCTTTTTTTTATTTCTTTAACAATATGTTTTGTAAAAAGAGTTTCAAACAAGATAAATGACATGCGAAATCAATTTAATAAACTCATTATTTAAGCAGAAACAATTTGTTATTTTATTCCTAAGCTTTACATTCTACCAAATATAAAATGCTTTGCACCGATCGCAATGGCCTTGAATTATGGAGAAAAATGGTCCGAAAGCTATTCTTAGAATTGGTCGACGGACCATATGAAGCACGAGATTTATTGTAGGTTTTTCTAATATTAGTCCCCTAAATCTTACATATTCCGAAATTAGTTTATAAGATGTTAATATTTTGATATTAATCCCAAAATTTAACTATTTTAAAATTAGTCCCCCAAATTTTAAGTGTTTTGAGATTAATCCCCAGCATCTTCATTATTTGAAATTATTCCCACAAATTTTAAGCGTTTTGGAATTAGTCCCCCAAATCTTCTTATTTTAAAATTAGTCTCCCATATCTTTTAAGCATTTTGTAGTTGGTTCTTCTAGTTAAAAACTGATTAAAATATTTGAGGGCTAATTTCAAAACACTTAAATGTTTGTGGTACTAATTTCAAAGTATAATCATTTGAAGTACTAATTCAAAACACTTGAAGATTTTGGGGCCTAATGCAAACTATCAAAATTGAGGGACCAGGGTAAGAATATAAAGATTTTGAGGATTAATATCAAACTTTGTGGTATTTGTATTCTACACTTAAACAATATTTGAAATTACACTTTAAGGTGATAAAAAAGAAATTATATAATATAATTTTCTTAAGGGTTATTTGCACTTTAATACCTCCCTCAAGGTGTCAATCTTTCCAACTTTGAGAAACTGAAGTTCTATTTTTTGACAACTTTGATATCCCGGGGTGTAGAAAATGTGACATTAATTTTAATCAAGAATGTTTTCATAAAAAAGAGAATGTGAAACAAAATTTCTCATCAAGCTTTCATTTCATGGGTTTGGAGAGAGAGAGTAAAGAACTTAGTAAGTACTGAGGGGCATTAGATTGTCAAATTAAGGTTAATTTAAAAATTTCACGATTTGCAAATTGTTGAAGGTTTTTTTTCCATATATACCGTCCAAATTATCCTTATTTTCATAAGAACAAATTTTTAAAATAGCCTCAAAAAAAATTTTATTTTCAAAATCGACCCACTTTTTTTTTATCAAAATCGACCCACTTTTTGCCACATGGGCTTAATGAAGTTCCTAAACAGTCGGGGTTAGCAACCCCGACTGTTTAGGAGGGTGTTAAACCCCAATTAGAACCCTTAAACCCAAAATTTTTATGTCCTAAACAGTCAGGGTTGGCAACCCCGACTGTTTAGGAACTTCATTAAGCCCACGTGGCAAAAAGTGGATCGATTTTGATATATAAAAAAAAGTTGGTCGATTTTGATAAATAAAAAGCTTTTGGGACTGTTTTGAAAATTTCCTCTTTTCATAATTATTCCCCGGATCTAGACATTTGTTAATTTACCCTCTAACATCTCATATCTGATGAAAGTACTCTTCTTATCTAACAATGTCCATTTTTTATAGAAAAATAAGTAAATTGATGAAAACGTCCTTTTTCTTGTCTCGTCATCCTCCTGTCCTCTCTTCATCTTTCATTCCAAGGGGGCAAATACTAGGGTTATGAAAGTTTCCAAAAAACATTTCTTAATTCTTAAACCTATTCAAAAAAGTTTCCTTCCAATAATAGTTTGAAATTATTCCTTCAAATCATTGAAGTTGCTATTAGGTCTTATCGTTTAGTGGAGGAACTATTTTAAAATTATCGTATCAGTTGAGGGACCTAAAGACAATTTTGATGATTTAAAGTCTAGTTTTGAAATAAGTTATGAGAATAAGAGGTCCACATAGCAATTTCAATGGGTTGGGGAGCTCATTTTAAAATGTTAAAAGATTAGGAGACTTATATCGAAAAGAATAATAATAATAATAATCTTAATTAAGCTAAAAATCCCAAACTGCTTGTTATTCCGTAAGAAAGAAAAGTGTGGGATTTTTTCTTCTGAATTTTTTTAAAGGAAAATATGATTTAGCAAGGAGATCACACTTTTATTTCTTATTACAAATGTCTTTAATATTGTGGTATACTTATCGCTACTTTCTTGAAGAATTAAAAAAAAACCCACTAAACTAAACCCTTTTCAAGGGTTTATTTGTTGAGGATTACGGGTGTATACGGTTCGGATACAGCTCGGATATAATACTTACAATATCTGTTCCTCTTATTAATCATGGATACTGAGGAATGTATGTATGTGTGTGTGCACGCGCGCGCCTCGGTAAGGAAAATTTGTATCCATTTCTGGTAAAATTAGACATGTGGTACACACACACACACACACACATATA
>BQKN01066049.1:470274-490935 GCA_022839385.1 Asparagus kiusianus
TATATATATATATATATATATATATATATATAAGCGGATATACATGAGAATACAAAAAACGAACATGAGAAACCAAATAAGATTGAAAAAAATATAGTGCGTATGGTACAAGTAAGCTCATTAGTATGTTCCACGCCTCCAATAAACTAACGATCGAGTCTTTTGATCATAAAAAATTACCTTAAAATCCATTTATCTAAAGATTAAAACTACATTAAGTGTACGACCGATATATATTCAACTAATTCAGATACGGATCCGGATATTTCACTATTTATCCGTTCCCGTACCAGCATCCTATCAAATACAGAGCTTAGTTAAAGATTGTTAGTTAGAAGTAGGATTGTAACTTATTAAAGATGTTATCATTTACGACCAAGATTCGGATTTAAAGTCTGAAGTTATCCGTTTGGAACCAGGACTAAAATTAAGAATTTATTAAGACCCTAACCCCATTAAAAATAAAGACTTGTACATCACGGGCGAAACAGAGGATAACAGAACCTGAAGGGGGGTCGCACACGCGACAAAAAAAATAAAAAAAAATCGGGATCCCCAGTTTTGTCTGCGTTCTGGGCTCCCTCTCTCCGAAGCGCCCGTAGTAGCGGATCTCTCTATCAATCGTACCCCCCATCATCGTCATCATCTTCTCCTTCCTCCGCAAATTAAACCCAAACCCAACTTAAAAAAAGAAAAGAAAAAACCCCAACTTTACATCAAAATCGAGAGAAAAAGATGCAAGCTTTGAGCGCAGTGACGGTAGCTCGGATGCTGATGGCGGTGAAGTCGGCAGGCGTCGACGGCGGCGGGGTCTTCGTCGTCAATGGCGAGGACATCGCCTTGGGATCTCTTTGGTGGTACGTTCACGCTGGGATCTCCTGCTTCCTCGTTCTATTTGCAGGGATAATGTCGGGATTGACCTTGGGATTGATGTCGCTGGGCCTCGTCGAGCTCGAGATCCTCCAGCGGAGCGGAACCCCAACTGAGAAGAAGCAGGCTGGTAGGTTTCTGCTCAATTTAGGGTTTTGATGAGGAGGATTCAGTGGGGGTTTTTTGGCCTGATTGTTTGTGCTTTTGTTAAAATTAGTAGTAGTTAATTCATTTGGGGTCGATTGTTTCGGGCTGACTAACATGCAATAAGTTCTCGTGCTTATATTGTTATTGAAATTATTGTGTGTAGGCTTTTCAGTCCTGGAGTACATATAAAGATCCTTAATGCCAGATTAGAATTTGCACCAGAGTTTAGATTTTTTTTTTCTCTCTCTCTCTCTCTCGTAATTGTTTGTTACTTGGAGGGGTTTTCGTAGGAATCAGGCAGACATTTGGGTTGCACGATGATATTTAGTGGTGATTAACTGATTTGGGATTGTTAAACAGAGCAATCCCAATTGACTCGGTGATTAATGAAAGTTACGTGTTTGGGAGTCCTTGACTGCAAGTAAGGATACATATGTTGCGGCAGGTATCGATGGAGGCTAAAAACTCCCGAAAAGTTCAGATCTTTTCGAACAGTGATAAATAGCTACTTCAACAATTTCATTTAGATCAAAATTTTCGGTTTTGCGCCGGCTGATGGAGATTTAGCTTTCTACTTCACCCTCTGGCCATGGGTGATTTCCATTTGGAACCCTATGTCAAGGAAAACAGAGAAAAGGGAAAACTGAGAATAAATTTGGCGAGGAATCGCTTAACGGGGGCGATTAGGGGCTTAAGGGGGAGAAAAGACTGGTTTAGTCCAAGGGTATTTCAGTAGTTTGGCACTCTATGTTAACTTATCGGTCTAATCAACTTAAAAGCATTGGGTATTGATTGAGCAAATTGGAACTTTAAGGTACAAATTTAAAAAAGGGTGGAACTTGGGGTGTTAAAGTGCAATTAAGCATATTATAATGAAAACATGGTGAGAAAAGGCTTGCTTATGAGAGTTATGTGTTATTGAGTTCTGGAGCACGCTAAAGGGTCCCTGTATTCAGAAGGCTAATGTTGTGAACCTTCTTTTAAAACCCTGAAAAGTTGCAATGTGATTATTATTAATATTTTGAGGGGTAATAAGGGCTTAAATACTCAGTTGAATATAGATAACTATCCTGCACAATTTATTTTCTTTTCAACTCACTTCTGGCTAATGTAGACTTAACATTTTAGCATGGAAAGGCTAATTTCATAGTTCATATACTTGGTTTTGTATGGATAATTGTATTAGCATTTTTATAGACCATCTCCTTATCACACCTTGGTTCTGCCTGCTTTTAAATTAAAAGTTTAGAATGTAAAGCGATGACTTTCTCCCTTCTCTATGTTCTTACGTCACCTTTTTGGACTCTTTCTCTTCCTTTTAAATATTCTGTTTCATTTCTGAGTTTTCCGTCATAACATTTTCTATTTCTTGGTTACTTCTTTTATTTGTGTGAGCCGAAGAGTCTTCTATGTTCTTAATGTTTTTTTTTTCTATTTACTTCACTTGGATTCATAGGTCTTGTTGATTTCTAGGTGAATCCTATGAATTTATGTTTGTTACAATTTAGTTATCGTAGTTGATTACATCCGGCCTACATGGGTATCAAAAAACGACAATTTATTTATTGTATAATTTTCTAACTGATGCCACTACAATCTCAACCCCATCAGTCTTAACCTGATGAGTGCACTGCTCCTGGATTTTTTTTTTGCTGTAATTTGAATCTCTCATATCTATATTGTTTCTCTCTTTTACAGCTCACATCCTTCCTGTCGTTCAAAAGCAACACCAGCTTCTGGTGACTTTGTTATTGTGTAATGCTGCTGCCATGGAGGTAAAGTGCTTACTTCTACTTTTACCTGAAATTTTTCATAAAGGTGCAAACCTATGTTTCCTGGGTACTTCTAATATGGAACCTTACCCATACCCGACACTTCTTGGACACTCCTTAAATATATACATATAATTATCAGAACTATACTCAATTATACAATGCATGTTTAATTTAAAACACTCATCATACGATTCTTAGATATTTACCCTACTCTTCACATCTATTTTGTAACTTGTTGGATAAGGGTTGAGTTCATTTCAGCCTTTAAGAGCTACGATTTAAAAGGGTTGTTTACGTGTATAGCTGGCAACTATCATTATATTCCAGTAGTTTAAATCATGTCCCCGTACCCTACCTTTTACAAATTTGCCATGTCCCATACCAGCACCTGGACCTGTGCCCGTACCCATGCCACTCAGTTGCAAACACACTATATATCCGTCATATATGCATAATCATAAATGTGATACATAATGGAAATCAGAATCTTTAGTGAGAGTTCATGCAGGAACCATTAGTATATCTTGTTCTGTATGCACATCAAACTTCTCTTGGATGTGACTTAGTGGTTATGTTTAAGGCTCTTAACTGAGATAGCTAGACGCCTTGTCCAGCAAATCACGTTTTCCACCAAGGTTAAAAACAACGGTTCCCAGAGGTACAATGGACATACTTGTATTGATCCGATCCTACTATTATCACTTTTAAGATAAATGATTATGGTAATTTAACTACTAAAATAACAGAACAATTGAAAAGGTGTAACAACTTAAAAAAACTGAAAAAATATTAGTACACGTTCAGCATATAGTGTACATTTTAAGACAATAACTATGTGTGGACAAAATCTCTCTATTCCCAAGTGAGCAAGAAAGTTGCCTCATGGTGGCATTTTATTTTGCATTACTATTGTGTGTGGTACACAAAGCATGTGATTTGTTATGGGAAAGTTTAATTATTTCATAACACATTGTCACCTTTATATACCGAACAGTTTGAATTCTATTCAGCAAAAGGATAAACAAAAGCTTGCCTTCATTTATGATGTGGAGAATTATCAAGTTTTTTCTCCATAATCGGATTGAGCATGGGTGCAAGGGCTTTATAGAAATATTTAACGAATATACAGCCTTGTGTTAACTTGATGCCAATCATTTAAGCAGGCAACATTTTCATGGCTAAGAAAACAATTGGTAGTAAAAAGGCTTGCCTTGTGGGTCAGTTTTTTGTGTCAAGCTTAGTAAATGAAGAATCTAGTTTCGTAATTTCTTCTAGACTATGAAAGAGTTTAAAAAAGGGGCAAGGTTATAAAATATAAATTTCTTGAACGGAGTTATTTCTGACTCTTAAGGCAGCATGTAATGCCAACTAGCATGTCCAACATATTGCCTATTACCCGTAGTTATTAGTCCAATACAATTTGTTGCAAAAATAAGCACTTAAATGAAGAAGGAAAGTATTGCTAGCCAGTTGTCGTTATTGGGAAAGAGACCTGCTTCTGCATTTGAAAGTCTGATAGGCTTTTGCATGAGTCTTTAGCAATATCTACCAAATGTACAGTGAAACATGTGCACTATGCAGGAATGTTATATTTGATTTTCTAGTAGGGTTTCTCATATTTTCTCTCGCAATACAGAGCATATATGTTTTTTGCTTTTTCCATTATCACACCTTCTCTTAGATCTCTCTGTCTGCATTCATCCAGGCCCACAGGTAAGCAATAGGATGCAATTTCGGAAGCTGCCTAGATGTTAATATTTGTATATGTACTACTAGCAACTGTGGCTAAAGATCACTTAGGTAATTTCATTATTTGGTTAGATTAGATTATCGATAGAAAGATGAACTCGTATAAGTGCTATAATCTTGAACCTCCTTGTGGGTGGACTTATATGAGAATGTAGGATGATCTCATCCAGAAGAAAAGCAAAAGAAAGTAATCTGATGGGTGCTGGCTTATCCCATGGAATTTAAGCACTGATATTTCGCCTGACTTTGATTGGATAAAGATTGTGGTTGTTCCGCCAACTAATGGATTGATGTGTTTAGTTATTCAATTTTTGAACACAGTCTAAAATTGTTTGTTAACCTGTGGAAATAAAAGTTTCGATTGGTGATCCCATACTGTTCACCTTCACCAGGTTTTCTTCTGGAATTTGAATAGCTAACTGCATATTGACTAATTCTATTGCTAATGCAGGCTCTTCCTATATTCCTTGACAAGATATTTCATCCGATTCTTGCTGTTATCTTATCTGTAACATTCGTTCTAGCTTTTGGGGAGGTATGATGTCTGTTGTTGTTCTATTCACTTTGGAGCTCATGAAGGTGGGTAATTATAAGAGTTTTTTAATTAACCATGGGTTTACTTGTGCAGGTTATTCCACAGGCCATATGTACAAGATATGGTCTGGCTGTGGGTGCAAATTTTGTTTGGCTTGTCCGTATATTAATGGTTGTTTGCTATCCAGTAGCCTATCCCATAGGGAAGGTATAAAGATACTAACCTCTCTCACTTTCATAGTGTTTGTTACTTGTTATGTTGACGCACATGAGGTAATCAAAAGTTGTCATTCTAGAGCTGGAGATTTGATGAACGAGTCTTGACAAAGTGGTGTGAACTTATGAAATATTGTTCTCGCTCAAGGTTCACTATCCGCTTCTAACTCATTAACCAAAGACGTCAAACCACAATCTTCTAAGGCATATGTATGTAAAAGAGACGGACTCCAGGCTCTGAAGAAAGTGTCATCATTAACTTGCAGGCTAGAACAGTGAATTGGTTTAGGTTAGAGGCAAAAAGAGGCCAACACATAAATTGAAGGAGAAGGATGAAAAGTAACTATGCTTTGAGGTAAGCAATAATGAACGAGGAAATAGAGAACGAGCTCTGAACGAAAACCAAATTGAGGATGATGCTGACCTCACATAGTGTGTGAATTTATTTTTATGTTACAATGATTTTTGAAGTATTGACAATGCGGTTATGTATCACCAATATCGTGTTGGAGATCTAATCTAACTGAAACCGACCAATACTACTAGTATAGGCTAACAGATAATACAAGCAAATATTAGCTACTAATGAATAATAGAGATGCAAGGTTTGATCAAAAGATTGTTTGATAATGTTCTATTGAGGAAATCTATAAAAAACAGAAATTAGCGACTAGAAAGCTTGCAATTTAATTGAATTATTTAATGTAGCAACAATTCTGATGTGGAACTCCCAAACTACTAATGTCGATACAAATAGAACTTGAACTGCAATCAATACGGAGATTTTTAATCTTTAATAATATATAGATTAGATAGTCTAGATTCATATGACACTGCTGAAGGTCAAGATTAAATGTTTGCATTGGCTGCTTTTTGCTCTTTTCCTGTGTGTATTTGGGCTATTTTAACTTCATGTGGCTTGTTTGTAATTCTTGTTCGCATTTTCATGATTTCTTTTTCTAAGTTGTAGTAGTTTACAACCTTCTCATATTCTCGTGGTATATTTCTTTCATTTTTAACCTAGGTTCACATAATCTTTATTATGGTTGTTATCAACATAAACAAGCGCTGTGGCGTTCTAGCAACTTAGGTTTACTTTGTTGATTGCATATGTTTACTTTCCTCATTTTATCATGATTTGAAGTTTACCAATTAGTTGTCAATTGCAATAAATCATAGCCTGAGAATGTGATAACAACTTAGACTACTCTTTCAAATTCTTGGGGCATCCAAGCTTCTAGCGTAAATGGTTGGTGCTTTCTGCTTGCTTTTGCTTTGTGGAAAGGCACTAAGTGAGATGATTTGTAACGGTGTAACCTTCTATTTTTCCTTGCTTCAGCTTCTAGATTATGCACTTGGACATAATGAGTCTGCACTTTTTAGGCGTGCTCAGCTGAAAGCTTTGGTGTCTATCCATAGCCAAGAGGTATAAAGTTGTACTTAATTTCACAATTGAATGATGTCATATCTATATTGCAAGTTGTTATTAATTGTGCTAAAATTGTTGTGAAATAATTTTTTGGTTATTCTATTATTATTTTGACCATGCAATTTCATTGGTTTTGACATATTAGGCTGGCAAGGGTGGAGAACTCACCCATGATGAGACAACAATCATAAGTGGTGCATTAGATTTGACTGAAAAGGTATGCATCAGAATGAACTTATAAATAGGTTGTTAATAGTTGGTTTCCTTCAGTCCTGGTTTTTGAATACCAGAAGCACGCAAACACAAAGCCAAGAATTTGTTCTTTATATAGGTTGCAACAAATTTCTCCCAAACAGACTTTGAGATGGCAAACAATTGTGCAGCTCCAAGTTTTCGGATAGGAGTGTTCTATACAGTTCACATTATGTCTCTATATGAGGAGTGTTTGATATATTTATACTATTTGTTTTATAAGGACAAGGAAAAGTATTTGGGACTTCTGTTGAAAATGATAGCTAGGGACCGGTTCATTAGTGTTCGATTTCGATCAGCATCAGCTATTTTAGGATGTCTTGGTTATATATGTCTAGTTTTTCATTTGATGGGTGTCATTTATAAATTAAAATTCTTTGATAGTAGTTTGGTCTCTATTGAATTGGCGGGGTGCTCATTGGAAGCCAGAATGCACTTGATTCTTCTCCAGCCAAATAAATAAATAAAAGAAGAGGAAAAACAAAAAAAGCTACTGCTTGTCTTTATAGTATTCCTTAACCAATTTTTCCTAATCATATATCCCTTTTTATGTTCCACAGACTGCTGAGGAGGCCATGACGCCCATTGAATCAACTTTCTCTCTAGATGTCAATTCAAAACTGGATTGGTGAGTCCCAAACTTGAAACTGATATCAATGCTTTCAAGTTTCTTCTTTTATTTTTATGTTACATCTCAGAGTCCTTTTAGTTGCTAAGTAATTGGTCCTCCAATTGGCTGATAATTTCACAAGTTGATGCTGAGAAAAACTTGTTTTACACAATGGATGGCATTTCCACTGCTCTTAGAGCAGTTTTTGTCTGTATATGATAACAAATCACTGTCCTAGCACCTGGGATTTTAAGTAGTGACATTGTTTATAATTAGAGGAAAAGATACAACTACTTTCTTCTTTTTTACTTTCAGGGAAGCAATTGGCAAAATTCTTGCTCGGGGACACAGCCGAGTTCCTGTTTATTCGGGAAATCCCAAAAATATTATCGGCCTTCTCCTGGTATGTATAGAATATATAACATGCTCGTATTCCTATTGGAGTAAGATTGAAAAATGTTTTTATACTGTACCATGTTTGTTACATTGTTGATTGGAGCCAGGTGAAAAGTCTCCTCACAGTTCGCGCTGAGACAGAGACACCTGTTAGTGCTGTTTCAATCAGAAGAATTCCAAGGTTTCTCAATGTCACACTTAAGTTCATTGCTTATTTAGGATCTATGTGTTCATATCTTGAATTCTAACAGGGTTCCAGCAGATATGCCTCTATATGATATACTGAATGAATTTCAAAAAGGCAGCAGTCATATGGCTGCTGTGGTGAAAGCTAAAAATAAAGGAAGGAATCCCCCACCTGTGGATGAGAAGAAACCGAAAGAGAGTAAAAACTCTAGTGGAGACTTGACAAAACCTCTACTTTCTAAAGTAGAACAAGAAAAGGACAGTGTTGTTATTGACATTGAAAAACAGCAAAATCAGGTTAATGGAAATAAGCCAGCATCTTTGCAACAGAATGATGCGTCCCATATAATTGGTCGTGTACCAGAGGATATTGAAGATGGTGAAGTCATTGGTATCATCACACTCGAGGATGTATTTGAAGAACTCCTGCAAGTAAACACCTTTCTTATGATTACTGATTTTTGTTCTTATTGTCAGCACCACTCTTAACTTTGATCTATCTACAATTTATAGAGACAAAGGAATGCCTTATACTCATTATTCTACCGTGAGAACCCATACCTGCATAAAGGGGGGAAATATGAAACGGAATTTTCATTGCAGATTCTTTGTGTATGTGAAATAAATGTGAATAATATCAAGTCGAATCAATTAAAAGGCCACTGCGTTTATAGTTATCTATTGGACTGAATAATGATCTAAGATGGTGATTTTTTTGTTTCATGTAATCCTGTATAAAAAATCTATTATTTGTTGTCACTACGATCCCTGTTATATTATTTTCTGCAACACCAACAATGCCTATCAGTTCTAGTTTAACATTCCCATTCATAATTAGAAATTAGTTTAAAAGATTGCCTAAAAACTTTACTTTTATGCTTCAATGTTACCTTCAATCAGTCTCAACATTTAAAATTTACATTTTGCAATGCTTGAACCATAACCTAATTCTGTCTAAAGTATTATTATGCCTCTTGCTCTATGGTGGAGATACTTTCTCAGAGAAATTGTATATTAAACATGTATCTTGATATTTTGCAGGAAGAAATAGTGGATGAGACAGATGAATATGTCGATGTCCACAAAAGGTGTGCTGTAGAATTAAAACTTATTTATTGTGCTATTTATGAGTAAAACTTATTTATTATTCTGTTATCTGTTTCTCGCTCTAACTAGCTTTCTACAGGATACGCGTCGCAGCTGCAGCTGCTGCATCTTCAGTTGCTCGAGCTCCATCTATTAGACGGTTAACTGGTCAGAAGGCTGCGGTAAGTGATTTTATCTTGCTTTCTTTCTTTTTTTTTTCTATTTCTATTTGGGGTACAAGGAACCTTGCATTAGTACCAACAAGTAAACCCCAAGGTCCGCAGCCCCCCTTCGCAGGCCTGATCTAGGTTAATAGCAAAAGTGTTGCAATGCCTATTAATTAGAAATTAGAGATAGGCATGCCATAGACACAAATCGACCCTTGGCCTTTTGAACCAAGGCCCCAAGTCCAAACCACTAGGCTACTTTTTGGGTTTAATGGACAAAATAATTTTTCCGGACTGCATGGCAGTTGTCAGAGAAAAAAAAAAGAAGCATATCTAATGCTTCACATCAGTAACAATCTCAAGACCCCTGTGACCTAGATCGATTGATAAAGGATCCTAGGCAGTGATAATAATAATATACTACAAAAATTCAATCCGAAAGAAGGACAATTACATGTACCCTCGCTATCCTGTAGTAGTGTTGTAGCCTGCTCATATCCCCTAAATTTTTTATTAGGACTTGCACCTTCTGTATCTTATTATGTGTCATTAGTTTTTTGCCCTTGATTTAGAGGGCAATTTAGTCTTTTTATAGTTAGATTAAGGTAAAAGGCAATTTAGGCATGAGAGGCCATGTTTGGCGAAGGGTAAAGGAAGAGAGATTAAATAGAATGATTGACATAGTTAGCCCATTTGATAATCTGAAGGACTAAATTATTAATCCGTTCTATAAGTTTTATTTTAGGCCTTGTGATCATTTTTAGTGTTTGAGAATAACAATGATTTTGACTATTTTCTTTATAATTAGAGGGGTTAACTATTAATCATTCTATATAGGAGTATTAGTAAACCCTTTATTTTGAGGGGTTAAACTCATTTTAATCCCTCTAGAGGGGTTAGTTTAAACCTTCTGTATTTTTTACGTTTGGCAAATTATAGAGGGTTAACTCATTTTAACCCTTTTAGGCCCCATTTGGCAAAGGGTTAAAGAGAAGGATTAATGTACGTAGCCCATTCGATAATCTGAAGGACTAAATTATTAACCCGTTAAATAAGTTTTATTTTAGCCTTTGTGATCAGTTTTAGTGTTTGGGAATAACAATAATTTTAACTATTTTCTTTATAATTAGAAGGGTTAACTCTTAATCCTTCTAAATAGGAGTATTAGTAAACCCCTCATTTTGAGGGGTTAACTCATTTTAATCCCTCTAGAGGGGTTAGCTTAACCCTACTATACTTTTATGTTTGGCAAATTATGAAATGTTAACTCACTTTAACCCTTGTATAGATTTTTTGTGTTTGGCGGGTTAAGAAGGGGTTAAGTCTCCTTAACCCCTCACTTAACCCTTTGCCAAACGGTACCTCAGATTATCGAATGGGCTAAGTACATTAATCATTCTCTTTAACCCCTCACCCTTAACCCTTTGCCAAACGAGGCCTTATAGATTTTTTGTATTTGGCGGGTTAAGGAATCTCCTTAACCCCTCGGTTAACCGTTTGCCAAACGGCACTTCGTGGTACAGGTGTATATGCAATTAATCATTTAAAACAGTACAAGTTCCATTTATAACAATTGAATACCTTTTTAAGTCCTTTTTGGATATGTCATATAGTCTGGTATATTGATGATAAATTGCTTGCACCCTGTATCTAGGCTGTTTTTGTTGTTGAAGTTATTCTTTTTTCTTCTGCCAGGGAGCTCAAAATCGACAAGGACAACCTGCCGGAATATTAAAGAAACCTACCGAAGGAGATGTGAAAACACCACGAAATCAAGTAACTCTCACAGAACCTCTCCTGGGAAACAAATAATATGCACGAAATGCATCTCAGTAGCACCTTGGAGGATGTAGTCTGAAACCGAGGAAATATGCATGCAATCTTGATTTTGAATTTTGTGAGACCGTCGCGTTGATGATGGGTTATGTAGTTTTTTAGCAAGAGAGATACTGTACTAATAAGAACATAAATTATCGGGTATATAAAGAAATTGGTAATTTGCTGGAATGTAAGTAGTTTGCAATTACATTGCGTTTAATCGTAGTGAGGATTTGTGTACGGTGGGAAGTCTTGTTGAGTGCAATGATGGATGCTCAGTCTTCGTAGACTAAAATTGTCTATAAACAGTAATGTAGGAAGGACTCGACTATGCGTCTTATCAGAACTCACCGCATGGGAGCGGAGAGTTCTGACCAGTAAAGGGGGCAGGTAACTTTCAAACCTGCCCCCCTATTTTGTCCCTGAACGGCCTAGATGTACTGCTCGTATGCGGCTCGTTCTGATAAAATCAGAACTCGAAGGACCCTGCGCCGGTTGAAAGAAGGGCAACCTGGTGCAGGAAGCTTCTGATATGCGTATAGTCAAGTATGCGGCTCGTATAGTCTAAGTATGCGGCTCGTTCTGATAAAATCGAAACTCGAAGGACCCTGCACCGGTTGAAAGAAGGCAGCCTGGTGCAGGAAGCTTCTGATATGCGTAGAGTCTAAGAAGGGATCGAACCTGTTTTTAAGTCCATTGTATGCAGCCTCGCCTTGCATTTTTTTTAACTAGTATAGTGCACGTGCGTTGCACGTGGACATATTTGTTTTATGTTCTAATACTTTACACAATTCATTATTTAATTAATGGAAGAGTTTTATTTTGAATGTAATTTTAACAACATTTGAGGACTTATTTGTAATTTTCTTAAAATTTAGATCATATACTTCTTTCAATCTTCTTAAGATTTAAGTTTTGAAATATATAGGGGTTTATCTGTAAAAAATTATGAAGTTTCAGTATTTTTCTATAAATATATGAAATTTCAATGGCCTTTGTGAAAATTATGAAGATCCATGGTTGTTTGTGAAAAAATTGAGGGTTATTTTGTGAACATTGGCAAATCATGGAATACCCAAAAGATACAAAAAAAATTCATAAAAAACATATTTCTATTTACTTTATAACTTAAGATAATGAATGACATTTAATAACCACTGGTAGTTTTATGTGCAAATTTAGAATATAGTTTTAACATTAGGGAGGTTATAATATACTTATTATATATAAAAATTTACCCAAAAGACAAAATTCCAAGTTTGTTCTTTACCTTTATGTTAACTGTGTCATGCTTCCAGTTTATATTAATTATCTTTATTTTTGCTAATCCATTAAAACAAAATAAAATTCTCACTTTCATCTTCTCTCTCTTCTATTATCATATAATTAGTAACATGCTACAAAAATATATCTACTAAGTTCATGGATGATGCAATATTTCTCTCAAATCATAATTAAGTATATAGTAATAATTATAGAAATAGAAAAAAGTTCATTAACCTCCCCCACCCCCCCTAAAAAAAAGACCTCAAACTTTAGTCTCAATCCGAATTCTCCACATTTCCTTGTATCAATCGTATCCTCAATCCACATATAGTCGCCAGTCTAACAATCACATCAGTATAAAGTATAATCCGAGTAAAGCTCAGTACTTCCTCAGCATAACTTCAATCGTCTTCACCACCCCCTCCTTTGTCGTTATCTCTTCTGAATGGATAATGTTTTCACTGGCGAGCTTATATCATCCAAATAATATCGTAGTAAAGCTATGTGGTGAGTATAGGATGTTGTTAGGGTTGTAAGAGGTGAGTGTAAATTTAAATCATCAAATGAGTGAATTTATATAGGTTGCAAGTAAGGGTTATTATGGTAATTAAAAAAAAGCAGGCTCTTTGGATTCCGTAACAGTCAAATGTAATTGCCACTTAAATAAAAACTACAATTGAAAATGTAACTCTCATTTCAAGTATGCATGAATGCATGCACTAATATTTTAAGTTGACACTTTGTTTGCAAATTGAAATGTATATTATTAGTTTGTCATATGTGCGTTTTAAGTGGAAGGGTTACCAAAAATATAAGTTAATATTAGTGGAAAATTAATAGGAGAGTTATGTTATTATTTAGAATGTATGCATGCAAGCATATTAAGTTGACACTTTGTTTGCATCCTAAAAAAATTATGATAACATTAATATTGGATTAGTGGAGGGGTTACAAAAAATAGAAGTTAATATTAGTGGACAATTAATAGGAGATTTATGTCATTATTAAGAATATATGCATGTATATATATATATGTGTTTATATGTATGCAAGTATGTGTTTTATGGATGCATGTATGTGATTTGAAGGGCATTTTTGGAAGAAATGTTTTAACATACCAACACACTTTTATAATAGTATTAGATTTACAAGAGGATGTTTCTGTGACTTGAAACACAGCTGTTGCACAAAAATATATAGAGAAATTATCATAAGCGTTTGGGGTGTAACTAGCCGTAGGGCAATAAAAAGTCTAATGGATAGTTATTCTAGTTTATATGTCAACTATTATTATTCTTATATGTTTCTTTATTTGCTAACATGACTACCTTAGAAAGATTACGTACTTTCTGTATTAACAAATAGAGTTTAATTGGGATCCTCTCCAATTTGATGGTAAGAGCCTGTTTGGTTGCACTGAAATATTAGATGTAAGAAGCATATCAAATAAGTAACTTCCAAAATAATTGAGTAGCAGAAGTAACACATTTTTCTGTTTGTTTTATAAAATTTTGAAATCTAATAAAATAATATTTTTTCCTCTTCATTTTTCTTTTTTTTTGGACAGCCATTAGAAATTTCTTTTGATCGCTCCTTTGGCGCACACGGGAATCAAACCTAGGCACCCCACGAAGCAGCGACACGGTTTTGCCATGTGACCTATTGGATAGCCATTAGAAATAGTTGTTAGGAAGAGAGAAAGACAATCTTTTTAGATTTTATTTAGAAATGGGAAATATCCACATAATTAAAAATTTTAAATTTATTCTTAAACTCATGTTTCAGCTGCATTTGAACCATGAGGGGTAGAAAAAAATTTAAGAAGCAGGGATGCCACATAGCAAAAAAAGTTTAAGAAGCAAGGATGCCACATAGGTGCCATATTGGTATTTAAGGAAGTATTTCCACAGAAATAAATAAACTTTCTTGCTCAGAAATAGCAGAAGTAGCTTTTGATTCCATTACTTCAACTACTTTATATCTATTTCCACGCAAACAAATTGACCCTAATTGGAGAGGGTCCAATTACACCAGTTTTCACCGTCTACTTCAATTTTAAGGCGTTCATTCTAATTTTAAGGATAAGATTAAGCAGTGTTGTAAATAGCAACAAATAGCAACGCAATATCTGCTACAATATTAGTAGTGGCCTATGCCCACACTTCTACGGTTGAAAGTGGTAATTTTTAGTGGCATTGACATTATCAACTCGAGAGAGCGGCCATAGCGCATAGTACTGAAAAATGTTAGATTTTTTGGTCAAAACCGCTTTCCAAAATGAGTTTTCAAACTATATATATATTAACTACAAGTACTTTCATAAATGCTTAGTAGCCTAGTAGAAAGTTAAAGTTTTGATGTTTCACAAGGTCCTCTATTTTAATTAATCTCTCATAAGTTCTAGTGGTCGTGGACCGTGGGCCAATGGGCCGGGGATCAGGGCTAATCGGGCTGAAGTGCTAAGTGGTGCTTTGTTAGGCGTACTTTGCACTTTGCACGGAGACATCGGGGCTAGGTGGCGCCACATTGGCTGCCACAAAGGTTGCCTCGTAGCATGCGGACGAGCTACGCATTCGCACGAGGGTTTGACCCTAGCGTTCTCGAGATCAGACAATGCTCCTCTGTTGGACAAGGTTCGCTCGTTCGATGAGGTTCATCTGTTCGACAAGGTTCTCCTGTTCGACGAGGTTCACTCGTTCGATGAGGTTCGTCTGTTCGATGAGGTTCGCTCATTCGACGAGGTTCGCCCATCTGATGAGGTTTGCCCGTTCGACGAGGTTCGTCCTACAGACGATGTTCGTCTGATTTGCTGAGATGTGACCCTCGTGTTTCGTAGTAACGCGTCCATTGATTGCCTCGTACTCAGGAGTTAATGCATGTAGCAGTTATGACAGCATTTACATCAATTTAATGGATTGTTATTACAATCATAATTACCATTATGATTTGTAACAGTCATATTAATTGAGGATGACTCTTGAGCTAGCCTTAGAGGCCTATAAATAGTGCCCCTTGGCAGCTCTTGGAAAATACTTGAAAAATAAACATGGGATCGAGGAGATCTTGACGTTGTTGCTGCTGTTGTAGAAACAGTGTCTGAAGGAACTTGCCTTGAACCGAAAGGTTTTGAATCGAAAGGTTCTGAGATTAAAGAGATCTTTGCCTTGACAGAAAGACCTTATAGATCGAGGAGATCTTAACAGTACTGGGTTGGTACATACCAAACTACTGTACTGCTATTCCTAGAAGCAGTTTGGCCTTAAGATCCTTGCATCGGAGTAGGCCAAAATATTGCTTTAAGCACATTGTTTCACAAACGCACAACAGTTAACTTGAAAAAGTTTAAAATTACAACACATCAACTTTTACTATTTTTATTCCAGATTTAACCACAATCTCCAATAATCTTAAAGCAATAGTTTCTAATCTATCATGGATCCCGCAAGGACTCTTGGAGTGGATTGTCTTAAGTTAGAAAACTTTGACGGATCCAACTTCAACGCATGTCGTCGGAAAGTAATCTTCGGGATGCAACTCCTAAAGATCTACTATGTGGTTTCTGAGGAGAAATCCGATTTTGAAGAAGATTCCTGAAGCCTCTTGGGCTAAAGATGATCATTTTTGTAGGAGTTATCTCCTTAACTGCCTGGCCGATCATCTGGCAGATTCTTACACGAACAAGCCATCTGCAAAAAAAATCCGGAAGGCTCTAGAGGACCAATACAAGGATGAGGAGAAGCTTTCCAAGTCTTATCTCATTGACAAGTTTCTGGACTTCAAACTCGAAGATGATACTAAGGTTTTGCCTTAAGTCAAAGAGTTTGAAAAGCTTGTTATTAAGCTGAAGGATGAAAAGATCAACCTTTATCAAACCTTCATTTCTGGTGCAATTGTCAACAAGCTTCCTCCATCTTAGATGTCATTCTCCATGGACATTCGAAGAAGGAAAAGACATGTGACTCTGTCTGATTTGAAAAGGTTCATTCGGATCGAGGACGAGATTCAAACTCGCACAATGAAGAACTCCTTGCTAAGCAGAAGACGTCTGCTAATATGATGGCTGCTAACTCTGAGAAGGGTACCGGTTCTTCTCCTAAGAAAAAGAAGTTTTTAACAAAAGGAAGAATCAGAATCCGAAGAACGTGAATATTCCAAAGAAAGATTTTAAGAAGAGTGGCAAATGCTTCAACTGTGGGAAGAAAGACCATTTTGCCAAGGACTACAAAGCACCAAAGAATGGAACAAAACATAATGTTAATCAAGTTGATAATTGTGTGGCTATGCTCTTCCAGGTGATAACTCCTAGCAACATCTCTGGTTGGTGGTTAGATACAAGTGTTACCTGTCATGTCTGCTCCAACAGAGATTTGTTCTCTTTTTATGTTGCTGCCAAAAGAGAACGTATCATTGGTTGATCGTTCTATGGTTCCTGTTCTTGGAACTGAGACTGTGGTGCTAACTCTTTCTTCAGGGAAGACTCTTACATTGAAAGATGTGAAACATGTTCTCTCAATTGCTAAAAACTTAGTATCTAGAAGTCTGCTGTGTGACGCGGGTATGAGACTGAATTTCCAAGGAGGAAAGACGGTGATCTTTTAAGAAAATGTATTTTAGCAATACATATCGTACTGATGGAATGTATAAGATCAGTACTATTGTATCCAACTCAGTTATAAATAAAGTATTCTCTTCTGCTTACTCCTCTGTATTATGGCATAATAGACTGGGACATGTAAATTATAGAAAGATGTCTAGCATGGAGAAATTAGGATTACTTCCAAAATATGGGGGTAACAAACCTGAGAAGTGTGAAGTTTTCACGCAAGCAAAGCTAATAAGGAAGCTCTTTCCAAGTGTCACAAGGAGCACCAACCTATTGGATCTGATTTACTCACATACTTGTAATTTCAAGAGCTTCATCACTCGAGGCGGCATGAAGTACTTCATCATTTTTATTGATGATCATTCTCGCTTCTATCACGTTACCTGCTGAAATCTAAAGATGAAGCCTTCAGTAAGTTTATCGAGTTTTGGACTCATGTGGAGAAGCAACTTGAACTTCAGATGAAAAGACTCAGGAGTGACAGAGGAGGAGAGTACCGATCTAAGGAGTCAGAAGCATACTTCAAGGAGCATGGAATCATTGCTGAAATTACGGCTCCGTATTCTCCGCAATCTAATGGGATTGCAGAAAGGAAGAATCACATATTGATCGAGATGGTGAATTAGATGGTAATCACATCTGCCTACCTACTTGCTATTGGGGAGAGGCTCTGCTGATGGCAAATTGGATTCTAAACAGAGTACTCTATTCCAAAACTGATAATATTCCTCATCAGTTATGGTTGGGATATCCATATCTTTTGGATAATCTTAAAGTGTAGGGGTGTCTCGCATATGTTCGAGTTCCAGATATCATAAGGTCTAAGCTCGGACCAAAGACAAACAGATTGTGTTTCTTAGCTTTACTGAAGATAGCGATGCTTGCAGGTTCCTAGACCTTAGAACCAACTCCATCATTGAAGCTCGGGATGCAGAATTCTTTAAGGATAAGTTTATCAAAGATAAAGGCTTATTGCTCAAAGATATAACAGAAAATGCTAGTAAGTCAGATGCACCAGAGGAGCCAGTTTCACGAGAGACTGAAAATGTCAATGATGAAGGAGTTACCGAACTATCTTCCAAGCGTGTTAGGAGATAGATAGATTTTAGAAATGACTTCATCACCTATAATGTGGAAAGAGACTCACAAACTTTTCAAGAAGCAATACAGTCAACAGACGCTCTCCTGTGGAAAGAAGCTATAGATGATGAGATGGATTTATTGATCCAAAATCACACGTGAGAGCTGGTGGATGTACCTGAAGGTGCTAGGCCTATCAGCTGCAAGTGGATCTTCAAGAAGAAGCTTCATCCTGATGGTACTATTGAGAAGTACAAAGTAAGACTGGCGGTGAAAGGATTCTCTCAGAAAGAAGGAATAGATTTCTTTGATATCTATGCACCAATTTACATGATCACTACCATTAGAGTACTTATCGTATGGGCGACGATAAAAAGCTTCGTCATACATCAGATGGATGTGAAGACTGTCTTTCTCAATGGAGACCTTACAAAAGAAATCTACATAAAGAAATCGGAAGGACTTAATGCTCCACCTGGTAAAGTGTGTAAACTTATTAAGTCTCTATATGGACTTAAGTAGGCACCGAAACTCTGGCATGAGAAGTTCAATAGGGTTATTCACAACAATAAGTATCAAGTCAGTGAGTCTGATAAGCACCTATACATCAAGATCGCTGAAGGAAAGGTGGTTGTTATCTGTCTCTATCTGGATGATATGCTCATCATCGGGAGTGATTTGAAGATAGTAACATCTACCAAGAAATTTCTATCAGCACAGTTCAGTATGAAGTACCTTGGAACTACGGACGTGATTCTCGGAATCAAAATTATATACTCTGAAGAGGGTATTGGATTGTCCCAATCTCATTATGTCGAGAGCATACTAAAGAAGTATGCTACTAAGACTTGCCAGAACTGTCAGTGTCGTATGATTACAACAAGAAGCTTCGATCGAATACTAGAAGACCAGTAGAGCAGCAAAGGTACTCAAAGATCATTAGGAGTCTTATGTACGCGATGAGTTGCACAAGGCCAGACATAGCATTCGTTGTAGGAACGCTTAGTAGGTTCACAAGTAATCCTGGAAGCTTCATTGGGATGTTGTTCAGAGATTGATGAGATACTTGAAAGGAACTACAGGTCTGGGCCTATTCTACACTGGATATTCGACTGTAATCAAAGGCTATTCAGATGCTAGCTGATGCTCAGAACCAGATGAGTACAAATCAACTAGAGGTTTTGTCTTCACCATAGGTGGAGCTGCCGTCTCGTGGAAGTCTAAGAAGCAAACTATGATTGCACAGTCATCGATGGAATCTGAGTTCTTCGCACTCTGTGCTACGGGAGATGAAGCAGAGTGGCTCAGTTGTTTTCTCCAAGAACTTCCATTGATAGAATTGCAAGGTGCAATTACTATTTATTATGATAATCAGGCGACAAGTGCTGTGACAACAAACTCGATGTTCAATGGAAAGAAGCAGACCATTCATCTAAAGCATGTCTATTTGAGAGAACTCATTTGCCAAGGAGTCATCTTTGTGATTGACGTTCGGTCTTAGGAGAATGTGGCTGATCATTTAACTAAAGGTCTAAAAAAGGACATAGTCGAAAAGACGTCTGCTGGAATGGATCTCAAAATTTTGTGAGTCTTATAAATACTTACTATTTACATCAAGTTATTAGTTCAAAGCTTATGCTAATAATGATAAGATGATTGGTTTAAAAGTCGAGTAAGATTTGTAAAGTTTGGTGAGTCTTACAAATACTTACCATTTACATCAAATTATTAATTCAAAGCTTATGCTACTAATAACAAGATGATTGGTTCAAAAGTCAAGTAAGATTTACAAGTGAAATCCTATCATGGTAAAGATGATGGTTGTTAAGCCTTAATGAGTCTAAAGCATTTCAGATGCGGGATGTTGGATAGGTAACATGCCTTAAGGACTCACCGATGATCCTATCATGTAAAAGGGTTGGCTGTTAAGCCTTAATGAGTTCAAAGCATTTCGGATGCGGGATGTTAGATAGGAAACACGCCTAAAGGACCCACCTAGAATCCTATCATGAGAGAGAATGACTCTTAAACCTTAATGAGTTCAAAGCATTTCGGATGTAGGATGTTTGATAGGAAACATACCTAAAGAACTCATCTATGCATAGGTAGAGATTTGGTCGTATCCTATGGTGTCTTGTGGAAAGATACCTAGAGCCCTAATAGGAACCAGGACATGCACAAGGCCATAAATGTGCAAGGCAAAAGCAAAGGCAAGTGTGGTTCAAAGGAAAGCTATCACAGTCGAGTTTGATCTTGTGTGATCGCTAGATTTTAGATATATGCTGGTTCAAGTCTCTACGATACCATGCATCTATCCTTTATTCAGTTGGTCTAAGGGGGATTCAAGTCCTTGCGACATCTACCGTATGCACAACGATTGAAACAATGGCACCATAATACGATACTAGTTTAAAAACTTGTGGGGGATTATTGGATTTTTTGGTCAAAACCGCTTTCCAAAATGAGTTTTCAAACTA
>BQKN01066049.1:491335-514362 GCA_022839385.1 Asparagus kiusianus
ATATATTAACTACAAGTACTTTTCATAAATGCTTAGTAGCCTAGTGGAAAGTTAAAGTTTTGGTGTTTCAAAAGGTCCTCTATTCGCGGCTTGCCAACGGCAAGCCAAAAAGTGTTTTATTTTAATTAATCCCTCATAAGTTCTAGTGGGTCATAGGTCGTGGGTCGTGGGTCGTAGGCCGTGGGCTCGTGAGCCCGTGGGTCGTGGGTTAGGGATCAGGGCTAATTAGGCTGAGGCGCTAAGTGACGCTTTGTTAGACGCACTTCACACGGAGGCATCGGGGCTAGGTGATGCCCTTTGGCACCACGTTGGTGTCACATTGGTTGCCACACAGGCTGATTCATAGCATGCAGACGAGCTATGCATTCGCACGAGGGTATGACCCTAGCGTTCTCGAGATCAGACGATGCTCCTCTGTTTGACGAGGTTCGCTCGTTCGACTAGGTTCGCCTGTTCGACGAGGTTTGCCTATTCAACGAGGTTCGATCGTTCGATGAGGTTCACCTGTTCGATGAGGTTCGTTCATTCGACGAGGTTCGTTCATTCGACGAGGTTCGCCTGTTTGACGAGGTTCGCCCGTTCGACGAGGTTCACCCGTTTGACGAGGTTCATCCTACAGACGATGTTTGTCTGATTTGCTAAGACGTGTCCCTCATGTTTCGTAGTAACGCTTCCATTGATTGCCTCGTATTCAGGAGTTAATACATGCAGCAGTTACGACAACATTTACATCAATTTAATAAATTGTTGTTACAATCATAATTTCCATTATGATTTGTAACAGCCACATTAATTGAGGATGCCTCTTGAGCTGACCTTAGAGACCTATACATAGCGTCCCTTAGGCAGCTCTTGGATAATACTTGAAAAACGAACGTCGGATCAAGAAGATCTTGATGTTGTAGCTGTTGTTGTGTTGCTGCTACAGAAACTGTGCCCGAAGGAACTTGCCCTGAAACCAAAAGGTTCTAAGATCGAGGAGATCTTTGTCTTGACCGAAAGGTCTTATAGATCGAGAAGATATTGATAGTACTGGGTTGGTGCACACCAAGTACTGTACTACTATTTCTGAAAGCAGTTTGGCCTTAGGATCCTTACACCGGAGTAGGCCAAATATTGCTTTAAGCACAGCTTTTCACAAACCCACAACAGTTAATTTGAAAAAGTCTAAAATTACAGCACATCAATTTTTACTATTTTTATTCCATATTTAACCACAATCTCCAACAAAAAAATGCTTCAAAGCACTTTACTGTGATATACAGCACTTTAAAATACATATTATCAGAGTTGTACCCGACTAAAACTCAACCTAAATTCTTAAATTTTTTTTTGTATCCGAACTAAACATGGCTTGTTTTTTAAGGACAAATTTTTGAAAATAACCCTTTTGAGAAATTAATAAGCAAAATCGACCTTGTCCCATAAAAATAAGCAAAATTGACCCTTTTTATCTTGTTATGATGAAGACAGTCGATTTTGATGTCAGTGTTTTTTTCAACTACACGGGACTACTAGTCTAGTGTAGTTAGGACATGCTAATCCACGGTTAGCCATGCCAACCAAATGGACAGGACTAGTAGTCTCGTCTATTTGGTATATTTAAGTACTTCAGCCCTCGTGACCCTTTCCTCCCCTCTATCCTTACCTCAATTAGTCCACGACCGTTCTCGAGATCTCGTGACCCTGCCACCACAGATCTCACGACCCCGCTGACTACGTTCGCCCCAACCTCTGATCGTGCTCTCGACCTAGCCTCCGATCGCGGTTGGAGGGTGACGCTCGCGACCCCAGCCTCCGACCGCACTCGCGATGATAGGTGCCTCCGACCATGCTCGTGACCACATCATTCTCTGACCACATCAAACTCCAATCAAGGTGAAATTTTTTGCTATTTTCTTATGAATTTGATGATTGATATAGATGTATTAGGCTAGAGTTAAATTTTGATATGAATGATATTGTTTTTGATTTAGGGTTTAATTATAATTGGGATATGAAATTTTTGGTGTGAATTGTATTTTTTTGTGAGAATTTTGATGAATGATATGGATTGACTAGGGTTTATAATTTCGGATATGAAATTTTTTAGTTTTTATTTTGTGAAATATGATGAATAATGTGATTCAGAAGTTAAGGTTTAATCATTATTTTCTTTTCAATTGAGTTAGGGTTTTAAATTTGATTTTCAATTGAGATTAATATTTTCAGTTATAATAGATTATTTGCATATGATGGACTGTTGATTTTTAGTTTTGATAGTGATCTCTATACCCATTCTTTGCTTCTTTAATGAGAGCCTCGGCGTCGGAGTGAATAGTATGCCTATGTATGATGGAGGTTCTAGGAAAATGTTTATGCTATCTAAGTCATGTAATGTTGATGGAATGATAAAGGAAATACATAAAGTTACTAAAATTAATAAAGAAGAATATGCAGCTAAGGTGTTCTTCAACTGCTCGATAAATGAGAATATAACAATTGACATGATGATCACTGACGATGAGGAGTTGAATAACATGAAACAATTAGTAGAGAAGCAAGTGTCAATTGAGTTGTTCATTGAGAAGTATCTGATTCTCAAATTTTCCCAAGTTTTGCGACCTCAAGGAGAGTTCTCTCGCATGCTTGACTTAGACAATGAATCGAGTGGTTTTATGACATCTCCAAGTAAAAAGTCGTGATCTCAACTACAACATTTAAGCGATCGTTCTCTTGGTGGGACGTCAAGTGCTATATTTAACAACGCTTTGGGCCACGTTACGGGTGACTTACCGGCTAGATCAATTGTAGAAGAAGAAACAAATGATGACTCAAAAGATACTAAAGAAGATGGCATGCAAATTGATAGCATGCATGTGGCTACTGAAATCAATGATGACTCCCGTTGGATGGATTAATTTTATGTTAACAATGATTATATGGAAGCTGAAGATCCATTGTCCGACGAGTTTCATAATGAGGATTAGATAAATAATTCTCAAGCTGAATTTGTTGATGTTGGTTCAAATTTTCAATGGCCTGAGGACTTCACTTTTAAAAAAGGGATCTATTCGAGAACAAAGAGGCATTGATCTTTGCAATCCAAGAATGGTCCATCAAGAATCGGGTCAAATTCAAGCCGGTAAAAACTAATACAACAAACTACCAAGTAAAATGTTACTTTAACGAGAAGATTGAAGTAGAGCATGCAAGTGAGTAGGATGAGAGAAACACGAAATGTCCTTGGTTGCTAAATGCAGCTGTGAGAAAATCATCAAATTAACAATTTGTAATATCTAGATATTACAGACTTCATACATGTTGCAATCCGTCAGTGGATATCGATCATTACTCTGCATCTTCCTCTTATATATGTAAGCTAATTATGCCTGAAGTGAGGGCTGAACTTGATCTAAATGTAGGTCAGATATTTCAAAGGGTATATGGCATGCAGGGCATTAAGATATCTAAATATAAGGCATATGATGCAAGGAGGAAAGCGTTGTCTAAAATATTTGGAGATTGAGAAAAATCTTATGAATTACTTCCACAATATCTTGAAGCTATCAAGCGAAATAATCCGAGTACTGAATATGAAATAATATTCGAAGAGATCACACCGGGGATGGAGAGGGTCACTCAAGTATTTTGGGCATTTGGTCCTGCTATTAAGGGTTTTACTTTTTTTGTCCGTTATTAAGAATTGATGGCACACATTTATATGGCAAGTACAAAGATGTGCTTCTTGTAGCAATCGGTATAGATGCAAATGACAGTTTATTTCGTTTAGCATTTGCAGTCGTGGAGGTAGAGGATTCTTCTAGTTGGAAGTGGTTCTTTGAACTTATATACAAGTTAATTCCAAGTGTCTGTACGCCAAGAATAATTACTTTTATCTCAGACAGTATGAAAGGAATTATAAGGGTGTTGCATGAGGGTTTTGGTGCACCACATCACCATCGATATTGTTTAAGGCATATAAGATGGATAATCCATGCGAGCACAACACCGGTTGAGTTGTAAAAAGGATACGTGCCCGGGGTATAGATGAGAGAGAATTAGTAAGTATTTTCAGATTTTGATTTAAGGTCCATTTTTATTGGTATTCCTCAATATTGCTAACATGTGTTTTTTGGAATAATTGCAGGTAGCAGCAATAGATGACGTTCAAACCATTGCAAATCATAGCATAGAATTTTCTCGAGCATGTAATATAGAATTAAATTTCAAATTTAAATTTCTATAATTTGAATTTTAAAGAAATTTTTCTATTTTAGATTTTTTGAATTATCTCTTGCAGGTACATATCCCAAAACACAGCAAAATATATCGATATATCAGTCGATAGTGCAGAGGCTTTACCAAGCCTTAAGCCGAACTCACGAAGATCTTCATGATGGACGATCAGTCATGAAACAGGACAATCTCGATATCATATACACACGTCAACCACGACAAAGCTGAGGATGACGCAGAAACGACAATGAAGCCGGACCTTCCCAACATGTTAATGATGAAGCTGGACCGTCACAACCACAAATGCAACCGATTAACAAACTCATCCAAGCTCTGGATGGAGGAGGACGAAGACAGAGGAGAAGGAGGAGAGTTCTTAGATGCATGTAAACTAATCATTATTGTTATACACATTACAAACCTATTTTGGTATGTTATTTGTGTGGTGTGATGAGAATAGGTATATTATATCTTTATATCGATGTGAGATGGTTTTTAGATTTGTAAATAAGTTTGTGGTATGATTTGTGGTGGGAATTTGTCAGATTTATTATGATATGTATCAATATGAGTTTCTTTTTAGATTTATATAGGAAATACACAAAATGGATATGGTTGCAATATTTTTACAAGAAATTAACATGGACATTGCACAAAAAACATGCACAACGTAGTGCACAGGAAATGCACGAGACTAGCAGTCTCGTGTATTTTGATTTTGTGCCCAGGAAATGGACATGACTAGTAGTCCCGTTCATTTCTTGGAAAAAAATCGGAGTCTCTGCTTCAAACTCGGAATTTCTAGTCCCGAGTTTTAAGCAGAGACTTGGCCCCTTTCCTATAAAATAGACGAGACTACTAGTCTCGTTTATTTGTAGTCTCGTCCATTTGGTTAGCATGGCTAATCGTGGATTAGCATGCCCTAACTACACGGGACTAGTAGTCCCGTGTAGTTTAAAAAACATTTCCAACAAAATTGATTGTCTTCATCTTAGTTGGAATAAAAAGAGTCGGTTTTGCTTATTTTTATAGGAGAATGTTGATTTTGCTCATTAATTTCTCAAAAAGGTTGTTTTCAAAAATTTGTCTATTTTTAACTTAAAATTTGTTTATTTTCCAGATCCCCCCTCCCCCTCTTGTTTGAGCCTAAAAAACCCTAATCTAAAATTGCCACCACCGCCTCTCGTCGTCGAAGATCATTAGAGCCCTGCTACCACCTCCCATTGTCGAAGCTCCACCGCCTCTCGTAATCGAAGGTCTGTCGTGTCTGATCATTCTCTTGTCATCAAAGATCATCGGAGCTCCACCACTGGCTCTCACTGTCGGAGCTCCATTGCCCCTCATCATCGAATCTCCACCACCTCTCATCATCCTCTAGTCATTGAAGCTCCACCTCCTCTCATCGTCGAAGCTCCACCACTTTTTATTATCCTCTCTCCACCTCCTTTTTGTTCTTTGTTGAAGCTTTCTAGTCCTCCTCCTTGTTCCTCATAAAGCTCCTCTGTCTCCCTCCAACTCTGTTTCCACCTCCTCTGTCTCCCTCCAACTCTGTTTCCACCTCCTCTCTCGAAGCACAATCCCCCAACTCCTTGTTCCTTGTAAAGCTCCTCCTCGAAGCTCCTCTGTTTATTTACAATACTTTGTTAATATAGTGTGATTGTCATACATCTATTTCATACTTAAGATCTCTATACTTCATTAAATACGCATTTGTAGAATTTTTTAGATTTTTCTTAAATTTTTCTTTTTTAATATGTATACATATTTAAATTGGAACACTTTTTGACTTTGTGCATTTTATTGCGAAAGCCTAAATAGCCTTCACCACTTCGCCACCCTTTCCACTTCACACAAACTTAAGATAAGTAACATAGGATTTCCATATTATCTTGAAAACCACTATTTCCTTAAAAAATATTATTGTAAAACCACAAATGTGAAAGTGGAAATTTACTTGGCTTTATCTTATCCTTTAAAACTGAAAGGGATGGTGAAGATTGAGATAATTAGACCCTCTCTAGTTATGACCTAATTAGAGAGGATCCAAATCCATATTAAAAAAATTGTTTAACTGCAAATATTAAGTGGTCGATTTGGACTAACTACATGTTCACATATCCAAAAAAATGACCAAATATTTGTAATTTTATAATATATAGAATATCATTTGTGAAAGGAAATTTCTTACAAACGTTAAATATTACACCTAAATATGATCTTCTGGCCCTTTCTTTAAAGGGTAAATCTCGCAAACCCCCTTGAAGTTTTGCCCCTTTTCAGATAGCTCCGTAACTATTTTAATCTAAAAAACCCCTCAACTTTGGGGGCCTTCGCACATATCCTCGTAAACTTCTTTTATTCCCCCGAACTCATTGAAGTTGTTTACTTTAACCCCATAAAGTAATGTTGTCATATCCGACCTATCATTTGCCAAGCACGTGATTAGAAAAATTATGACAATACCCTAAGTTCAAAATCGATGGAAATAATAAAAAGACCAAAACTATGATTTGTAGGGGTGAGGGGCATTTCCTTCTTTTATGGTCATATGTTCGGCACTGTCACACATTAGACTGGATGATGTTACCTTTAGGGGTTAAAAGTAAAAGATGTTATCTTGAAACTTCGAGGAGTTTAGTGGAATAGAAGAAGTTTTGTGGGTTATGCGCAAGACCCTCAAACTTGAATGGTTTTTTTAACAAAATTAGAATAGTTGAGGGGTTATCCATAAAAAAGAAAAACGTACGGGCTTTGTGAGATTGACCCGAAACATATGTAACTATAAATAGAATATTAAATCCTGAGACGATTAAGGGCCTATTTGAATAATGGAAGTATTGAAAGTAAGAAGTAGGTTATAAAAATAACTTTCAAAACTAAAAATTAAGTAGAAAGTAGTGGAAATAGCATTTTTTTTTGTTTTTCATATACTTTTAGAAGTAAAGGAAGTAGAACTTCTTCCTCTTCATTTATTTTTTTTTGTTTGGATAATATTTGAAAATATTACTAGAAAATAATTAACACATGTTGCTTCCACAATTTCAAAGTCATATCACGCTCTTTAATTTAATCTAACACGTCACAACCAGTTTCATGCCGCTATGACCCCTCGCCACTTGAGAGCAAGAAGAATCCTTCAACCACATAGCTTTAAAATAATTATTTACCTCTCGCCTAGGATAAGATTCCGGATGATCATAAATTCCTATGAATCTCTAATTTCCCTCCTCCCTCGCTTCTTTGGTCGTAACATCAATGTGGTATTTAGACAAGGATTAATAGACAAACTGTTATCTTCATCCCAAAGAAAAGTTTACCGATGACCATCACAAATTACTACAAAATAATTGTTAAAAGTAAGAGCAATTTTATGAAAAGTTGTTATAAGTAACTAATAAAGAAAATATTAATAAAATAATTATTTATTTACTAATTAATATGCATTTTAACTACTTCCGAGCTACTTCTGAGTATTAAGGATTGGAAAAATATTTTGGAAGTAAGGATGACACGTAGGCGCCACATAAGCATTTAAGAAAATATTAAAAGTAAGTTTTTCAGAGAATCAAACATACATTTTTGCTTGGAAGTAGCAGATGTAACATCTACTTCTTTTACTTCAGCTACTTCATAATTACTTCTGTGCAAACAAACATGCACTAAGTGAGAGCAAACCCAGTAAGACATCCTCCTTTGACCGGGGACCCCGAGGGATCATTGCCTTTTTTTGCCATATATGTAAAAAAAGGAAGAAAACATTGGGCCTGCATGAGAAGAAGATAAGTAATGTTAATCTTACTTTTGCACGCCTGTGACGCCCCTGGGTTCACACAAGGCTGCAGTCTTAGGTGAAACCAAGAATGTCAAACCTGCCATGCACCACACCGTGCAATAACATGTTTCACCATCATAATTCTATCACTCTAGTAGAGTCAATAACAGGTGTAGGTACAAAAGCAAGTAAAAGATAATACAAGAGATAACTGATGAAATGATAGAGATCGAAATAATATTTCATCATCCAACATACAGAAAATACAAAGACAATGTCTGAAATGAATAAACTAGAGTTCTTAACAAGTCTCAAATACAACAAGTCTGAGTGAAGGAAATAAGGCATACAGCCTTTACAACATCTATAAAATAGTCCTCAAATGTCTAACATCAACTACAGTGGAGCCCAAAGAAAATAATACATAGCTAGAATGTAAAGCTGAACACTAAAGTGGTCCGCTATCAACCTATGACTCTCCGTGCTCCTGGCTCGTGACCTGAAAGGGGGAGGGACAACGAGTCAAAGCGCTAGCGAGCAACATCACAACCAACCCCAAGGGATAGGGCTTGTTGTATATGAAAATACAGTTATTGCATAATAATATAAATCATCTATACAAACAACAATGGGTTTTGGTACTTAGAAAATTTCAACACGAGCATAGGTACGTCGAGCGAAATAATCCAAACAAGGAAACCCTCATGTATATACATTGTATCTCAAATTGTAAATCCCTAAATACCAAACCCAGAATCTAATACTGGGAACAAATAAATTAAAAAGAAAACAAAACACATCTCTACTTCCAAACATGGTGTCATGTCAAACTCACATGAGTGTCATGTCAGAAAACGATTAAGTGTCCAAAATATAGACTATATAGATTAAACGTCCAACACATAGACTGCATGAAGTAAACGTCCAACTCATGGACTGAAAGCAACGAGTGTCCAACGCATGGATCGAATATAACCAATGTCCAACGCTTGGACTGAATATAACCATGGTCCAACGCATGAACTGAATATAACCGTTGTCCAACACATGGACCGGATGTGACCGTTGTCCAACGCATGGACCGGATGTGACCGTTGTCCAACGCATGGACCGGATGGTAATGCATATCCAACACGAGGATTAAATAGCAATGCATGTCCAACACGAGGACTAAGTATAGTGAATGTCCAACACGAGGACTAAATATGAACTTTACAAAGTGTAAGTGTCGAAAATATATATATACACAAAAGATACACAAGGTCTCATGCCACACGTGCCTCGATGTGCGGATCAGTACTTGTGTCAACAGTCGACTCACAGGTATAGATAACTCACTAACATAATAAACTGGTGTCAGAAAATTGAGGCGAACACTTACACATAAAAAAAATACACAACAAATCAGCAGTGGCCAAATCTGTGCGGCGGTCGACCGCTCATAGAGCCGAGATTCACTGGGCTCAAAACTGAGCGGCGGTCGACCGTTGAGGTCATGCCGGTCGACCGCTCAAAGAGCAGAAGCTATTCTGCTGGAAAAATCTCACAGCGGTCGACCGCCGCATCCGCTGCGGTCGACCGCGAAGCAGACAGAATCCCAGTCTGGGTTTCTGTCAGCTTCGAAACTCATTCAAAATTTGGTAATTTCTATACTAACCTAACTTTAACATTTCAATAATGATATATGACAGTAAACAACAAGTTTAAACAGTTAAAACCTCATCCCCGAAAATCCCAAATTTTTATCAACACGATTTTGAAATGTTCTTAAACAATAAAAATAGATTTATCTCTCATAAAAACGTTTCAGATCGAGATCTCATCAATTAAAAATCATTAGTGAACTTTTTAAAACTGAAATATATGATTCTCATATCTTATGCCATAAAGATGTACTTTATCTACATAAAATACGATTTAGGCTCAATAAAACCGGATTAAAACCCAAATTTAAGCATAAAAACAAAAAGGGGTGAAGTTGGGCGAGATGTTACTCGCCTCTGATGAGAAGAGAATCCTAGATTTGTAGGAGGATGATTCCTATTGCTGAACACCGATGAATCTCGCGAAATTCCACCGAAAATCCTTCGAAACACCCCAAAAACGTCAAAATCCGAGCTAGGGTTTAGAGGGGGGAGAGAGAGAGGGTGGTTGAGGCTATTAGGGTTCAATAGAGGGTTCTGAGAGCTTCAAAACGAGTATATATACATAGGGTAATAATCGGGTTTGATATAAACAAAACCCGACCCGAAATAGAACTGACAGAACCAGGTTCGCTGCGCGGTCGACCGCAGCGACCACGGCGGTCGACTGCGCAGGGTTCTGGGTCATTCTCAGACTGGAGTTCGGTGAAAAGGCTATAACTTTCTCATCTGGTCTCGAAATGAGGTGATCTAAGATTCGTTGGAAAGCTATTGAAGAAACCTACAACTTTGATCTTATACACTTTTCCAGATTATAAATTAATCAGTATGAAAAATATAGAAACTCTCAACTGGTCAAAATTCTCAGATTATCACTCTTTGCCTTTGTGCATGTTTTGTGAATTTGAACTCATATATTCACAAATATACATTGAATTGACCTCAAATCAATTCTTATCATACTCAAACATCAAAAATATATTATTTTCACCATATAACATATTTATAATTATTTATCATATTATATTCAAATTTTTAGGGTTTTACATTCTTCCCCCCTTAAAAGAATTTCGTCCTCGAAATTCAGAAATCATACTTAAGCAAATAATAATACTAGAAAAGCACGTAGAGGGTACAATTCAACCCGCAAACATAAACATTTAGATTATTTACTCTTGATAAGCATATAGGGATATTTATATTTAACAGTCCAGGATGACTATATTCCCACTCAACCCTTAATCGAATGGAACTAGTACGTCGGGCGAAAAATCCAAACAAGGAACCCCCCATATATATACCATGTGTTCCACAAGATTAAGAATTAAGTGAAAATATTCTCATTCTAGCGTTAAATCAAAATATAACCACACAAATAATCGCACACATAAATCAATACACTTCCTCAATATGTGCAGGAAGTCGCGAGGCATAACATCTTCGTGCTCCCGAAAGTCATTTTTGATGTCTACACTTAACCATTAAAAATATAAATACCCTCACTTAACCCTTAACTAAATGGAACAAGTACATCGAGCAAAAAATCTAAACAAGGAACCCCTCATATATATACCATATGTTCCAAGTACTTAGGAGATAAGTGTTAATACCCTCATTTTAGTGTTAAGTATAAACATCACTATACAGGTAACCATAAGCCATAAACAAGTCATACAAAAATTTAATTTACTTGGTCAAATAGGTGTGGGTAGTCGCGATGTATATCCTCCTCGCGCTCCTGAGAAACCTCCTCAACTCCTTTCTGGTTCCACAGAATTTCACCAAGGGAAAAGAATATCTTGTTTCTAAATTTCTTGTCTTCTCTAGCAAGTATACAAACTGGGATTTCAATCATAGTCAAACCGTCCTGAAGTTAAATCTCTGATGCGTTCAACACTCATTGCTGCTCTTCATCATATAATTGTTTCTTGAACATTAAAACATGAAATACTTTGTGTACACTAGACATTGATGCTGAAAAGTCTAGTCCATATGAAACTGCCCCAATAAACTCCAAAATCCGGAACGGTCCAATACATCTTAGCTCAAGCTTTCTCCACCTTTCGAATCGCTGAACATCTTTCATAGATGATACTTTCAGCACAACTAACTCTTCAAATCTGATCACTAGAATGAAATGTGCCGACTTCATTAGTCTATCCATTTTCACCCAAACAGAATCGTTTTCTTTCTTCGACTTCGGCAACCCTACAATAAAGTTTATAAAATGTCCGCCCACTTCTATTCCAAAATGGGTAAAGACTAAAACGTTTCTACCGATCTCCGATGTTCCACCTTTACTTGCTGACAGGTAAGACACTTAGCTATATACTCTGAAATCTTCCTACGCCTATCACTTCACCAAAAGTGCCTCTTTAAGTCCTTGTACGTCTTAGTTGTTCCTGGATGTACTGAATCATGAATTCATATTCCTCAATAAACTCAATCCACCATCGCTGTCTCTGGTTGAGTTCCTTCTGGGAGAAAAGATATTTCAAACTCTGGTGGTCGGTGAACAACTCAAACTGTACTCCATACAAGTAATGTCTCGTGAATTCAGTGCAAATGCCACTGTTGCTATCTCCAAATCATGAGTGGGGTAGTTCTGCTCGTTCACCCTCAACTATCACGAGATATAGGCTACTGCCCTCTGAGTTCGCATTAAGACGCCTCCCAAACCTGCTAACGATGCCTCTGTGTAGACACGAATGTCCTGACGCTGCTCGGAATAGTCAAAACTGGTGCTGTAGTCGACTTAGCTTTTAAAGCATCAAAGGCCTTCTGACACTCCGTGTTCCAGATGATCTGCTCACCCTTCTTCATAAGGCATGTAAGTGGTGCCAAAATCTTCAAGAAGTCTAGGGTGAACTTTCTGTAATAACCGGCTAACCCGAGAAGCTTCAAATCTCTGTCGCCGTCTTCGGCGGTTCCAAATCAAGAACTATTGTAACCTTAGCTGGATCCACTGCTATTTCCTCTCTGCTGATGATGTGGTCGAAAAATCTGACTCCTGAAAGCCAAAACTCGCACTTGCTAAACTTGACATATAACTGATGCTCCTGTAGAGTCCTCAAAGCTAACCGTAGATACTGCTCGTGTTCTATCTCCGATCTCGAATGAATGAGAATACCATTGATAAAAAATTACAAACTGGTCCAAGAAGGGACGAAAAACCCCGGTTCATCGAATCCATGAATGCCATGGGTGCATTAGTCAACCCAAATGGCATAACCAGAAACTCAAAAGATTCAAATCGAATCAGGAAAAACGACTTTGTGAAAATCCATCTCTCAAACTCGCAACTACATTAACCCAAAATGAAGATCAATCTTCGAGAAACATTGCGCTTCGCGTAGCTGATCGAACAAAACATAAGTCCTATTAAATCCGGATAGCGAACTTGTTCACATCATAAAAATCTACACATAATCATGGGTTACCGTCCTCATTCTCCCGAAGAGGATCAATATTCCCATAAATAAAAGATACTCCAGTGAGTAATACTCTAAGATAATAACTCATTTATCTAACTCTATCTGTAGCTCCCTCATGCTCGGGATATCGGTACTGTGCTCGGCTGCAACTCGATGCAGGAACCAACCTCTCTCACTGGAGGAAATCTAGGTATGTCCTGAAAGACATCCTGATACTCTAAGACAACTTCGGCCTCACATAAATCAGTACTCCGGTCCATCAGCATCACCTACTCGACGAATACCAGAAATGACCCCACATTTTGGGTCACCCTGTGAGGTTGCTACTGTCTATACAAATCCAACGAATGCTCACAAGCTGACTATTTTAGTAAAACAGTCGATACTAACATGGTATGATGATAGCTATTCCATACCAAGAAAAAAAATGTCGAAATTTGACATCAGCAACACGATCAACTCGATGACTAACTCAGACTCATCTAGTCTGATGACATATCTCCTACAGATAGAAGGGATACTCCTTCTAGAGGAGTAGAGACTGACAACGAATATCTAAGGAATGTGTTACAAGTTGAAACCTATCAACGAAGGTATGAAAGATAAGAGATAAGCAAATTTCCTAACTCAAACTAGATCCGAGCTGAAAAGAAAATCACGAAGAAAGCTCCGCTCGTACACTGATCACGCGGTACTACTGAATAGGCTATGCTGGATAATGCAAATCTCCTGGGTGATGCAAATATGGCTTGCTGACCCTTAATCCTCATATTAACAAGTAATGCCTCTATTTCCCTACTGCTGGCTGAAATTACGACTCTGAGACTTGTAGGCATCGAAAATTGCCTATAGGTCTCCACGAACAGCTCAGTGTTAAGGAACGACAATGAACGTCACTATCTGGTTCACAGGAGTTCAATTGACATCGGTGAACGCTTGAAGTGAATCGACGAACTACGTGAGCTGACAGAATTTCGGAATAACGAAGGCACGGGCTAATCGGGAGTCCCGCGATGTTTACAAAAGGAACAACGCCCTTCGTGTCTCGTTCGTTCTACAGATAATCCAACTATTGGAACTGATAGAACTCTTCGTCAGACTTCCAACGCATTTGGAATCACTCAAATCCGAGTTCAGACGAAGAACTTACAGCGAAAGCGGACGAATGCACCTCAACGGAGTGTCTCGGCCAATGTGAGACACCCCGAGGTGTCTCGGGTTTTCCGAGACACCCCAGGGGTGTCTCGGGTTTTGTGAGACACCCTAGGGGTGCCCGGATTTTGGGAGACACCCTCCAAGGCAGATTTGGGCCTTTAGCCCGTTTTAACCGCTCCGTTATCCCCTCAAGCCTATAAATACAAGCCTTAGGCCTCATTTTTTTAGATCTGGAGTTTTGGTGCCTCGGCGAAGCCCTGCCGGATTGAAGACTTAAAAGTACACAAATTCCAGAGAGGAGGAGGAGAGATCGGATCTAGTTCTTCAACGCAAGAGAGAGTTCTTCGTCAGATCTACATCACCCGCATCCAATCCTTAGTATTATCCCGTTGTGATAATTCTAAGAAGAGCAAATATCTCGTTTTTATCGAGATAGGCGCTTCTGTTTTTAGATCTCCTCGCGGATCGACGAAGCTCTGCCTAATTTTTCAGCAATCAGATCTGATCGACGGTGGTCCACGGATAAACCCCGGCATAGGCAAAGACACCCACGCAAGCAGCGGGCGATAAACATTCGTTGCGTTTGTTTGAAGAGAATTGTAATCTTTTTGTTTTCATTGTGTAAAAGTCTTATAAAAAGACTGATTTTTTTGTTTTCGTTGTAAACGTCTGAAGTTTGTAATGAATCTCGCAATGAAACAAGCAATTTTCACCGCAAACAAGCTGGCGACCACAGTGGGAGCCAACAGCCTCGCTGCCGAGGCTGTCGTGCCGCAGCCGACGATCAAGATCCCGGTGCTCGAAGAGGTCGAATACGAATTCGACCAGCAGAGATTCGAGGAATATATTTCCTCCTCCTCCTCCAGATCTGCTCATCCTCATAAGCGCAGGGAGATCTCCTCCTCCCAGAAGGTCCGTCGGTCTCCAGATTTGAAGATCCGAGAAGTCGATCTCCTAGTCGTTGCTGCTACAGTTGCACCTTGCAACGATCCGCTGGCCAGATTCGCAGATCTGAATTCCTTCGCGATCAAGGAGTCGACAGCTGAAGGCACGCCAACTCTATCAAAGAGAGCACGTCAAAGGAAACGCCAACGTCTCGCGCGCCAATTTGCCAAGGCTTTGGATCAGGTGGACGGATTCCGTTACCATGCAGATCTGAAGTTCAGAAAGCGCCAAATGGCTAATCTATCGCCACGACCAGCATCGGGATCCTCCTCCCGACCTCCCATTAATGAATGGGTTCGTGTCAAACGAACCCGCTCTACTCTCGAGGAGCAAATCCAGAAGCGCCGCGCCTTGCTTGCGCATGCTCAGACCCTTGTGCGAAAAGCACAGAAAATGCAAAAGGAAGAGGCAGTTAAGAGATCGCCAAGATCTAAGCAAGTGTGGATGCCAAAGGCCAAATCAACGCCTAAGGCAAAAGCATCCGAGGCTGATCTCCGGCCTTTGTCAACTCCAGATCCCGCTCCTCCTGCTCCTGCACCACCGGTGAAGCCCTATGGCAGCATGGATCTCTCCAAATATAGAGTCCCGTTGAAGGATCATGTCGGTGCCCTACCCGAGAATCGAGGAAAAGCGCTTATTAAGGAAAGCTTGAGACCGTTGAAGGAGCTTCGAGCAAACATTCCGACTGGAGGTCGTACGCGACCTCCTAACAAATTAATTTCTACAACGGCCAGCTTGACGATGCGTACAGAAAACTAGGAGCCCGTTAATGTTTCACCCTCACAAGGGTGTGATTCCAAACATGTGACTCCTGTAGATGCCAACAAGGCAATGTTTACTTAGATGAAAACGCGTCAGACAAACGAACGAGTTATACCTGAGGATTCATGTAAACAGCCGATAGGTTGCTCTGACCGCAACATCGATGAGTTGTACTATCGGGCTGGGGGTACGAATAAATCTCGAAAGAGAAGTACTCGGGAAGCGGACTCTCACTGTCCGTGTACCAAATTTATCAGGGCAGTATTATCAGCGTGTAGCTGCCCCAAGACCGCTCTACGGATGGTCTCGATATTCGAGAATATCTCCACAGAAGCATTAAAACCCAAATCAATACGTTTTAGCAAGAGGCGATCGGTCGATCAAGGCGACGAACCCCCAGAGGTCACCATCAATATGGTTGATAAGGGAAAATCTACCCGACCTTCTGATTCGGACCCCCTCATATCACGTCGTTTAACTCGGCTACGTGCAGGGACTACTAGACGCAGAGATTATTTGAGGATGACCAGAGGACTATCCTCGGATGATGAAGCGTCAGACGCTTGCTCGGCAGTCGCTTCAGAAGCCACCGTATCTAGTCCCGGACAATCTCTTGAAGTGTTCATGATCAACACCGAGCAAATAACCAAAATCATTGAGGATGCTCTAGCCAAGCAGAAAGAAACATTCAAAATCGAAATGGAAATGGCTATGCAGGAGATGAGACAAATGCATGACCAGCAAATCCGAGCTTTGTCGAATCAGCTAGTTGAATCCAGCCGTCGCACACGGAACGCCGCAGTTGACAGCGATCCAGAAGTGGACGAAATCATCATGGCCGACGTACCTCCCAAAAATACTGGTTGTGGTTTAAATGCACACCCTACAGATAACAATACTGAGGGTGGTCCTACCAAAGATGACAATGCTGGGGGTGGCCCCGTTATTCCTCTCGAAAATTGCCCAAAACAGGATATAGATGAGGACGAAAAGATGAAGGATCTCGAGAGCAAAATTAACGCTTTAATGTCTGCTCAAGAGGTAAAGAAGACCGGCATTCTGTGTCCTTACCCGAAAGAGTGGGACTCGATCCCGTATCCGGCGAAGTTCAACCTGATCAACTTCACGCCGTTCGACGGGAAGGGCTCGCCCACTCAGCATCTAATCTACTTCAAGTCCCACTTAGGCACGATCTCTGGCAATGAAGCCTTGATGGTTCGGTCATTCGTCGGCACCCTTCATGGGCCTGCCTTCTATTGGTATCGGCGTCTTAAATTTGGAAGCATCAACAGCTGGGAGGACCTGGAGAGCATGTTCCTTACTCATTTCTTCGATGATGATGCCGAAGTGTCGATCAGGACACTCTTCGATGAGAAACAAAAAGACGGAGAGTCGGTGGATACCTTCATCAAACGCTTCCGCAATCAGGCAATGAACTGCAAGGATCCCATCACGGAGGAATTCATCTTGCAGACTTGTTATAACAATTTGTCCATTAACATCTTGGACGTTATGGGAGTAGAGCCGCTCAATACCTGGAAAGAGTTGAAGGTGCGTGGAGAGCAGGCCGAACGCTTCCTTAGAAGGAGGAAGGTCGAAAGAAGCCAACCGATGGCTAACCTTCTGAACCCGAGTCTCATTTTCCATGATGGAGGGAAGGCACCTACAACAGCTGTTGATGTTAATCAGACGTCGCAACAGCAGCCCCGAAGACAGCAGAAGACTTCGGATCAGAGGCTCCAAAAAGAGTACTCATTCAAGGACGAAGACGTTCCAGCCATCTTCGAGACCCTTCTCGAAAACAATAAGATCAAGCTGCCACCCATCACGAATCAAGAGGAAGCTGACAATACTACAGATCCGAAGTACTGCGCGTACCACAGGAGGATCCTTCATCCCACCAAGGCTTGCTTTACTTTAAAAAATAGCATCCAGACCTTGGTTGAAGCCGGCGTCATAACGCTAGGATAAGCCAAATGAGAATGGCAAGACTCCTATAAGTATAAGAGTATAAACTGCTCCTTCCTAGACTCCGATAAGTATAAGAGTATAAACTGCTCCTTCCTAGACTCCGATAAGTATAAGAGTATAAACTGCTCCTTCCTAGACTCCGACAAGTATAAGAGTATAAACTGCTTCTCAACACTCCGACAAGTATACGAGTATAAACTGTTTCTTAATACTCCAATAGGTATATGAGTCTAAACTGTTTCCTACCGTTGATGGGAAGTTCCTGGAGAATGTTACGCTAATATTCTTAAGGATAACCCGGTCATGTAACGGAGTACAAAGTCAGACCCAGGTCCAAGAAGGAAGCTGGGGGTGGATGATTCGTGTAATGGGAAGCTCCCGGAAGAATACTATATGTAATTTTCTTAGGGATAACCCGATCATTATAAATAAAGTGATAAACACTAAACCCTCATTGTGATTTCCGAACACTCTTTTGCTGAGACGAGATTCGATCGCTTCGTTGGATCAATCTTCCCTCACAAAACTCCTATTGGTGTTTGACGACAGATCAACCAATCCGCACAGAATTCCCCCACTGATCAAATCAATTGACGGTGGGTCCACTAAAATTTCTATCCGCCAATTCATGGTAATTTTCAAAGCTTGACGTGTTAAGTCCTGATCACTTAGCATTAAAATCCTTCACCGAGTGGCCAGTACAAACCAGTATTTCTACTACTATACGTATATCACTCTCTCTACTTTCAGGTCAAACCTATAAAAGTTAGGGCCAAGCCAAATTCTCCTCTTGATTCCTTCCATGAACAAGGGGTCCACATCCAATTCGAGCAATCAAACCTATAAACGTTAGGATTGTCTCCGGCCTCACCTTGGTCAAACCTGCAGATAGTTAGGACTAAGGTCAAGTCAACCATTTCGATAAACGAAAGACTTCCATCTTCTCCTTTTCAGCCAAACCTATAAAAGGTAGGGTTGAAATTGGAATTTTCCTTCAATAAATGAAGAACTCTTCTTGGATCAAGCAACCAATCCTATAAAAGTTAGGGTTACTTGAATCTTTTCGATTCTAGGAGTGGAGATCCCATTCCTAGTCTCATCCTTCTGGACTCTGGGGGTGGAGATCCCACCTCGAGTTTCCTTTCCTACTGAAGATAGAATATAAAATTCGCTCTCTTCAGGTGTCGGGAGATAGAATATAAAATTCTTCCTCTTCCATTTTCTAGTCCGTCTTTACTTTGAGAGAAGACACAATTCCTAACTTCCAGTCCGTGCACTTTGTGCACGGGGAATTTTATCTCGACTCCTAAATAGAGATAAGCCTACGCCTAACACGCGTTGCCGGTTTAGTCTTTCACCGAGTGAAAATGATACCAGAGTATAATTCTGGGGACTTTTATCCCGAATCCTAAGTAGGGATGAGTCAACGCCTAATACGCGTTGCCGGATGTCATATTCCCGTAAGAAATGGTGAAGTCTATGTATTCAAAATCATAGCATTAAGTCTAAGAGAAGAAATTCTCTTAGCACAACGTTACATGTGAGACGGGTTTTAATAATTCACATGCTAACCCGATTCAAACGGTAATCGGTAAAGGCACGTCAAACCCGTTGAAGGCTGGGGGTTTGCTAAAAATCCCAAAGTCTATGTCTAACACGCATTGCCGGTTAGTCTTTGACCGAAAAAGGACAAAAGACCACATATTCAACATTGTGGCAGGTTGTTATTAATAACACCATAATCCGTGCCTCACACGCACGGGGAATTTTATCCCGATGCCTAAGCAGGGATAAGTCAACGCCTAACACGTGTTGCCGGTTTAGTCTTTTACCGATTGAAGAAGACACCAGAATCCGATTCTGGGGATTTTTATCCTGAATTCTAAGTAAGGATAAGTCAGTGCCTAACACGCGTTGCCGGGTAGTCTATTCCCGTGAGAAAGACGAAGTCTACGTATTCAATGTCGTAGCACTAAAAGAGTTAACTCTTTTAGCACAACGTTATGTGCAGAACGGATCTAAACAATCTGCATGCTAGCCCGACTCAAACGATAGTCGGTAAAGGCTCATCAAACCCGTTGATGGCTGAGAATTTACCAAAAATTCTATAAGTACGAGTCATTGATGCATCAGCTCTGTTAGTTGGTCTCGTGACTCGATTATCTAACAACATTAAAATAAGATCCACAAATACAGATGAATCAGCTTTAACAGTTGGTCCTGCAACCACGACACTTGGGGCCGCCGTGCTCCAATACCTTAAGAGCTTAAACTATGTATACTCCAGTAAACGTACGAGTATAAACTGTGTCAACGTATGACGTTCGAAACCCTAGGGTCAACGCCGGTCAACGCGTAACCCTAGGTCAACGCCAGTCAATGCGTTACGACCAAAAAGTCAACGTTCGACGTTCGAAACCCTGGGGTCAACGCCGGTCAACGCGTAATCCTAGGTCAACGCCATTCAACGCGTTGCGACAAAAAAGTTAACATACGGTAATCTGAAACCCTAAGTCAGCACAATGTGACAGAGGTAGTCAGTTCAAAGTCAACTCAATGACACGAGCCAAACTCAACTCACTGGTGGTAGATTTGAGACTTCGACGACGGCCAGGCGATAAACGCAGCGTCGGAAAGATTTCGACTATTCGTCAAAGCATCGAGTAGACTGAAAGTCGAAGGAGTCAAGAATCGAAGCTAACTACAGGTCCTTTACGCCGACTGAAGGCTGGATCAATCACATCCAAAGTATTCTGGCCTCTTCTATAAAAGAAACGAGTCCGGAACGCTTTGGAGGGGGAATCTGTAGGCATCGAAAATTGCCTATAGGTCTCCACGAACAGCTCAGTGTTAAGGAATGACAATGAACGTCACTATCTGGTTCACAGGAGTTCGATTGACGTCGGTGAACGTTTGAAGTGAATCGACGAACTACGTGAGCTGACAGAATTTCGGAATAACGAAGGCACGGGCTAATCGGGAGTCCCGCGATGTTTACAAAAGGAACAACGCCCTTCGTGTCTCGTTCGTTCTACAGATAATCCAACCATTGGAGCTGATAGAACTCTTCGTCAGACTTCCAGCGCATTTGGAATCACTCAAATCCGAGTTCAGACGAAGAACTTACAGTGGAAGCGGACGAATACACCACAACGGAGTGTCTCGGCCAATGTGAGACACCCAGGGGTGTCTCGGGTTTCCCGAGACACCCAGGGGTGTCTCGGGTTTCCCGAGACACCCCAGGGGTGTCTCGAGTTTTGTGAGACACCCCAGGGGTGTCCCGGATTTTGGGAGACACCCTCCAAGGCAGATTTGGGCCTTTAGCCCGCTTTAACCGCTCCGTTATCCCCTCAAGCCTATAAATACAAGCCTTAGGCCTCATTTTTTCAGATCTGGAGTTTTGGTGCCTCGGCGAAGCCCTGCCGGATTGAAGACTTAAAAGTACACAAATTCCAGAGAGGAGGAGGAGAGATCGGATCTAGTTCTTCAACGCAAGAGAGAGTTCTTCGTCAGATCTACATCACCTGCATCCAATCCTTAGTATTATCCCGTTGTGATAATTCTAAGAAGAGCAAATATCTCGCTTTTATCGAGATAGGCGCTTCTGTTTCTAGATCTCCTCGCGGATCGACGAAGCTCTGCCCAATTTTTCAGCAATCAGATCTGATCGACGGTGGTCCACGAATAAACCCCGGCACAGGCAAAGACACCCACGCAAGCAGCGGGCGATAAACATTCGTTGCGTTTGTTTGAAGAGAATTGTAATCTTTTTATTTTCATTGTGTAAAAGTCTTATAAAAAGACTGATTTTTTTGTTTTCGTTGTAAACGTCTGAAGTTTGTAATGAATCCCGCAATAAAACAAGCAATTTTCACCGCAAACAAGACTGTCGACCGAGACCTATATCATGATGACTCCCTGCTGGTGTACTGCGACAAGTCCTTCGCTCTCTGTTCAATCTTGTTATAATTATAACGTGTACCCTGGCTTCAGTGCTGCTTCGTCGCTCTCGAATCATATTGTGCTCCTTTCTTATATTGTCCTTGTTACTGGGGTAAAATCATTCTCCCGCTGCTGGTTTCTCTAGATTTTCACAATAGTTCTCTTGCTATTGTCATTTACTATTCTGGTTTGAGTTCTTCCTTTACTACGGGTATATCTCCCTGCTCTACTTAGAATAGATTTAACTAATTGTGGAAGTAGTGACTAAAATTCTCCCCAAATAGTGATAATTGTTGCCCCATCAAAAATCTTAATGTCATTGGCCTCCAGCGATGTCCTAAATATTGAATACATCTAACTTCTGCTTGGTACTAAGTCGACGTTCAAGAAATTTTCACGTACTCATTCCCTTATAGGATGCAAATGAAATTGGTATGCCTTGAAACTCTGGTGCTCTTATTGTCTAATATCTTTCTTATTCTTTCAGAGCTAAACTTCCTGCTCTGCGGCTCTATATACAGCTGACTGTGGTGGTGGTGCCTTTATAAGTATTACTTCTTTACTTCCACGGCGGGTACAACTGGTGATAGAACTCCTGAAAGTGGTACTGCTGACGGAAACGGATACACTTCTTGCTCCTCGAGTGTTGTAAGATCTTGTTGCTAACGGTGCCATAAAATCGATCAAATACTATGGAGCCTGCTGCGGCTCGGCTCTGCATGCCCAGCTCTCCAGGTACGAGTTTTACCTCGACCACATCCTCATTTTGATATTTATAATATCAAAAGAAGAGCTTAATTATCACAGTGAATGAGATAATAAATATATATATATACAACGTATCACAATACGAATTCATAACACATAGTATTCACGCAAATACTTTCAATCAACATAAAAAAATAGTTGTTATAAAAAAATTCTCAAATTTTTTAGATTTACGCATATATCGTCCTCACTCATACTAGGAAATCCTTACGGACTCTATACATGAATCCTAAGAAACTATATCCTAGCTTCACGACTCGACACAGGATGATCCTAAGGATACTGGAAGTAGAGCTCTGATACCAACTGTGACGCCCCTGGGTTCACACAAGGCTACAGTCCTAGGTGAAACCAAGAATGTCAAACCTGTCATGCACCACACCGTGCAATAACATGTTTCACCATCACAATTCTATC
>BQKN01066049.1:514762-527602 GCA_022839385.1 Asparagus kiusianus
CTGAAAATGTTATTTATCAGATTATCATGATTTATCTAATATTATTTCGCCAAACAACCCACGCAGATAATAATATATCACAGACTAATCAAATTAATTAACTCATAACAAATCTAGAAATTGAATGACGAATCACATAATAATTTACGATAAACTAATAATTAAAATGAAATAATCGTTCGGGATCTTGCCTGCGAGACCGTGGGGTCTGATGATGAGCGACGGATCTGAGCGATCGAGTCAAGACGGATCTGCTGGAGGTGGATCTGGACTGCGACGATGACTGCAGGGGCTGACCACGGGAGATCGACAGGGTTATGGGTTGCCGTTAGCGGGAGGGATCAACGATGACATCGACGGCTAGGCGAGGGCCGTCGGCAGCGGGCACGGCTGACAAGGAGAGGGGTGGCGGGGTTTGGAAGAGATGGCCGACGGTGGAGAGGGGCTGAGGAGGTGGAGGTGGAGGTGCTGGCGGCTGACTGGACGGCGGAGGTGCTGTAGGCGGAGGAGGTGAACGACTGCTGGATCTCGTGGAGTTCGGCGGATCTGAGGGAGGGCGGCGGTGAAGGCCGGAGGAGGAGGCCGGCGAAGGTGAGGAGTACGAAGGCGACGAACAGGCGGAGCTTGGGGCGGTCAGACGGCGGGCAGGTTCGGTGCGGAGGAGGTGGCGCAGCGGGGAAGAGCGGAGCGGCGGCCTGAGGCTGGCGGCTGAGGGTTGGCGGCGCTCGGGTGGGGGCTCGACGGCGTGGGTGCGGACGGTTGTCGGAGATTGAGGCGAGCGGCGGTCTGAGGCCGGCGGTGGGTCTGGAGATCGTGTGCGGGGAAGAGAGAGAGAAGAGAGGACGTGGGGTGTGGCGGTGTGAACACGAGGGGGAGAAAGAGAGGGGTTTTATTTATATATGAAAATTTAGGGTTAGGGTTAATTATTTTAAAACGAAAATAATTAAAAAGAAATATCTACTGGTAGTTAAAAATCAAATTAAGTACGGAATAATTATCTACAATTAAAAACGTACACGTTGTGCTAATACAACAGTTGATACGAAATAGTCAAAATATACCCATATTGTACAATTAAACGAAGAATAATTAATAAATAAAATATAATTACTTACATTTAAAATTCAATAATTATAGGATAATTATATACACAGTAAAACGTACCCGTTATACTAATACGACAGATGATATGTAACAATAGAAATAATACAATAAATTGTACCAAAAACAGGTAATTAATAATACCATGTATTATATGAAATAATTTGTGATAATATTAATAATACAATATATTATTTAAAATATTATGTAATAGTACCGATAACATAATAAATTAATTTCAGAAATTTTTACCACACAAAATAAATTTATAAATATCAAAATTATTTAAATAAATATATAATCAGATTTTTAAATCATAGAAAATTATACAAAATCGAAAAAATACAAATACTCTTTTAAAAAAATCATAATTAAATATTTTAAAATACTAAAAAATTATTTTAACTAGTATCAAAATTCACGGTCCTTACACAAGTTTAACTCATATATATATATATATATATATATATATATATACACACACACACACACACACACAAAAGATACACAAGGTCTCATGTCACACGTGCCTCAATGTGCGGATCAGTACTTGTGTCAACAGTCGACTCACATGTATAGATAACTCACTAACATAATAAACTGGTGTCAGAAAATTGAGCAAACACTTACACATACAAAAAAATACACAACAAATCAGCAGTGGCCAAATCTGTGCGGCGGTCGACCGCAGAGACCACTCCGGTCGACCACTCACAGAGCCGAGATTCACTGGGCTCAAAACTGAGCGGCGGTCGACGGTTGAGGTCATGCCGGTCGAACGCTCAAAGAGCAGAAGCTATTCTGCTGGAAAAATCTCACAGCGGTCGACCGCCGCATCCGCTGCGGTCGACCGCGAAGCAGACAGAATCCCAGTCTGCGTTTCTGTCAGCTTCGAAACTCATTCAAAATTTGGTAATTTCTATACTAACCTAACTTTAACATTTCAATAATGATATATGGCAGTAAACAACAAGTTTAAACAGTTAAAACCTCATCCCCGAAAATCCCAAATTTTTATCAACACGATTTTAAAATGTTCTTAAACAATAAAAATAGATTTATCTCTCATAAAAATGTTTCAGATCGAGATCTCATCAATTAAAAATTATTAGTGAACTTTTTAAAACTGAAATATATGATTCTCACATCTTATGCCATAAAGATCTACTTTATCTACATAAAATACGATTTAGGCTCAATAAAACCGGATTAAAACCTAAATTTAAGCATAAAAACGAAAAGGGGTGAAGTTAGGCGAGATGTTACTCGCCTCTGATGAGAAGAGAACCCTAGATTTGTAGGAGGATGATCCCTATTGCTGAACACCGATGAATCTAGCGAAATTCCACCAAAAATCCTTCGAAACACCCCAAAAATGTCAAAATCCGAGCTAGGGTTTAGAGGGGAGAAAGAGGGTGGCTGAGGCTATTAGGGTTCAATAGAGGATTCTGAGAGATTCAAAACGAGTATATATACATAGGGTAATAATCGGGTTTGGTATAAACAAAACCCGACCCGAAACAGAACTTACAGAACCAGGTTCGCTGCGCTGTCGACCGCAGCGACCACGACGGTCGACTGCGCAGGGTTCTGGGTCATTCTCAGACTGGAGTTCAGTGAAAAGGCTATAACTTTCTCATCTGGTCTAGGAATGAGGTGATTTAAGATTCGTTGGAAAGCTCTTGAAGAGACCTACACCTTTGATCTTATACACTTTTCCAGATTCTAAATTAATCAGTATGAAAATATAGAAACTCTCAACTGGTCAAAATTCTCAGATTATCACTCTTTGCCTTTGTGCATGTTTTGTGAATTTGAACTCATATATTCACAAATATACATTGAATTGACCTCAAATCAATTCTTATCATACTCAAACATCAAAAATATATTATTTTCACCATATAACATATTTATAATTATTTATCATATTATATTCAAATTTTCAGGGTTTTACAACGCCGACTGATTTCAAAATGAGAAATTCCTCAAGGACCCAAAATATGAGACCAATAGGAGGGACAAGTGAGGTGTCCCCCTTCTATTGGATAATGAGTTAGTCATCATTAATGATGACCAACTCATTATCCAATAGAAGGGGGACACCTCACTTGTCCCCCCTATTGATCCCATATCTCTTTCAATATCTTTCATCTATTTTTGTATTGGGTAACTAAATTATAAATTATTTTATCTTCATATCAAATTTTCCGTGGTAACCGACAAAAGACAAAAGAGTCCCTCGCCTTTTACCAAATTACATCCCACCTTCCTCTTCACGTCTGGTCAGCTCCTATAAATAACCAACTAAGCCGGCGGCCCCTCGTCCCCGCGCTCCTCATCCTCCTCCTCGTCGTGGCCGAGAAATTCAGCGACCAGATTTACAATTTTACCCCTAGGGTTTTCTCCTAGACCTCTCTCTGAGTTCATCGATAATTTTGTCTCTTCCTGTTTTCTGATCCTTAATCCCTCTGCTTCTTCTTTTTTTCCAGGTGAAGTCCTCATGGGTTATAAGATGGCATATGAGGGTTTGTTGCGGGATTTTCCTCAGGTAAATACTGATTAACTCTGATCTCAATTATTTTATAAAACCCTAAGTTTGTTTGTTATTTTCATTTTTTAGTATTTTATTCCTTTAATTTTACAAATTTTGTAGCGATTTTATAACGTATAGGGTGTTTTTTGCAATGTAAAGTTTAGTGGATCCTTTAGAATTCGGTACAACCTTTATCTTTTGCAGTCACAATTAGAATTTCATTTGTTGCCACAGTTAGAATTTGATAATGCAAAATTTTAAGTTTGGTTATCTAATGGTAGGGTGTAATGTTAAGATAAAGCATTAGTAAATCAGTTTAGCTACTGAAAAGATTCTCCAGTTGACTTTTGGAGGAACATTGGAGTCAAACTGCTCTGGTGGTCTCGGGTAAGTTACGAGGTTCACTTTCATTTCTTACCATTTTCTATGTTGCTTTTTGTCGTGAGAGCACCCTGTGCATCAGTCATTTAATGTATTGATTCTATTTACATTCACAATGTTCTAGCAGGTTCGTTATGGATTAGTCTGGGAGCGCATAATGGTTGTGCATCGATTAAACAGATTACATAAAGTTATGCGGGGTTTGAATTTTTCGATACTATAATATTTAGATGAAAATATCCAAAAAAAGGAAGAGAGACCATATGAGATTAAATGCTACCATACTTATAAAAGGACTCAAAGAAAAACAACTGCAATTCAAGACGTTTAGAATTAAAGTTGTCGTACCAACAGCAGAAGCTTATCCTATTGCCAACTACAACAAGAAATTCAAAAAACGCAAAGAATTGGAAGAATATAAGAAAGAAGTTGAGAGAAACTAGATACATACTCGTCTGGCAGTCATTGTGTCGTCAGCTTGCTCGTTGTTGATTGTCACCACGGTTTTGCCATCATCCGTTGCTATCTTGTGGCTCCGCTGAATGGAGGCTCCTTAACTGAGAGTCAAATTCATGGGACAGATAGGTTTCAGTTTGAATTTTAGATGTTTATAGCGGCATATCTCATTTTATATTTAAGTTGGTATGTGAAATGTTGAGTTTGGGCTACATATTCAAACTTGTCATGGACTTGTTTAGCTGTGTATGTGGGTGCATAATTTGCATGTGCATGATTGAACAGATTGACATGTTTCTTGGTTGCTTAGGACTGAAAGGGGAGCTAGGCCGCATATGTTTGTGCGTACACTTACATAAACCTCATTTTAGATAACTGCTTACTCATGTGTTACTTTGAATGTCCATCAAAATCTGGATTGTTTCATATGTAACTTTTGATATATAAGAATTACATTATTATTCTGTTTTGACGTTTGTCTTATGTATATGGCTCTGCACTATTTCCTTAAAAGTGACTTCAGTTTTCTGGGAATCTAAGGAGCATTTCTCTTTTCCTCAGGTGGATTCTCGTGTACTAAAAGCTGTTGCTATTGAACACCCTAATGATATCAAAGCAGCAGTCGAATTTATTGTTTCTGAAGTTTTACCATCTTTCACCGGGCGTTCTGAGGTATCTGACACTGTTCACAGTGCTCATGAGGTATCTAATGAGGGTAAGGTTACTTTATCTTTTTTGTTGTATTAAAAATTAATTCAGTATGTTTGAAAACAGTTTTTTTTTAATTTTTTTTTTGTGATCTTCTTTCTGTTTACAAATGCCAGTTCTTAAGTTTGTCTTTAGTCAACATATTTTATTACAAAAGTTGACGGTAGGTTACATGTCTATTCCTCCTTAGTTATGTTTCATATTTGTTTGCATAAATTTGTATGGATGAACATAATAGGGCATTGTGTATGAGAGAGAAGGAGAGAGAGAGAGTGTGTGTGTGTGGATTTGGTTGGTCTAACAGATGCTAACAGCAGGTCCATGTTAAAATGACAGTTCCCCTGGGAGAGCCCCCTATTGAGAATCAAGGAGAAAAACCAATTCAACCGGAATCAATGGCATGCGGAACTTTCATTGATGGTGATTTTGTTAGTTCCGCAAATCCTTCCAATGTACTAATTGAAGATGACGATGACGAGATCATTGTTCTTGAAACAGACAGTCATTATTCTTCAGTCTCAATTTTGAAAGAACATGCAGTTTTTATTGGGCATGACTCTGTAGTGAAGGATATCGAAAAATCTATAAGTGAAGACCAACTATCTAGGTGTTCAGTTGACGTTGTTGATACTGTATCCATTGCCTTGAAACCTTCCCATGAGATAACACTTTCTGTTAATGAGAAAATTATGGATCCGGTTGGGCACGAGGATAAAGTGCCAAAGGATTTCATTGCTGCTTTTGGTGAAACTGAAGATCATTCAAAGCGTTTACCCAAGAATTGTCCACAAAAATTGGCTTGTACTTCTGAGGTGATTTCCCTTGATGAAAATGATCAACACATGGTTCGATCTACTCGATCAGCCCGTGTAGTAAACATTGATCTTCTTGAAGATTTCATCGAGAACGCGAAAAGCAGTAAGGTAAGTCTTCTGCTTTCCAGTTTGACATGCTTCTGCATTCACTTTTTTGTTATATGTCTTAGATGTTGAGGAATTCTCTATATTGCTACGTGCAATTATGAAACTCTAGTTATTACATAGTCTGCACAACTCTTATCTTGTTAATCTGTATGACTATTATCTTGCTTATACACATGCAGTTAATTAATCAATGCACTAGAACAATATACTTGACATTTATTAGAGGAAATATAACTTTGTTCAGTAAGGAGGTTTATCCAAGATACAGAATAATTACACTGATTTTCTTTAATGCTAAAAAATATGCAGATGGTTGGAATGACCAAAGATCTAATTGTTGAGAAGCTCCACATCTTACCTGTTAGGGATCAGGATCCGTAAGGATGTAATAGTACTGATAAATTACATGAGTTACTAATAAATAATTATAGATGATAATACTATCCTCATTGGCTTAGATGTTACGTGTGAAAGGTCCAAGTATCCTTTAACTAATGTGCTTTTATACCATGTCCTCAGGCATTGTACCCATGTGTCATGAGTCTTTACGAGTATCCATTGTAAGGGTTGATAATTTGTTTAAAATCTCGCGTTGATTCTGCGGCAAGCTGGCCTTTGTTAGAACCTTCTTGCATTGTTGAGAGTTAAGACCTATGTTTTATTTTCAGCCTTTGGATTTCCTTTAGATGTTAAATTGTTCATGAAAGCTTTTATAGGTCTCAGTATTATCAGCTGTTGTACCTTCATCGCCAACTACTGAAATAATTCTGCCATCTTGATAGCATGCGATTATGTTGTATCTAATTTGGATGATACTTTTCCCACTTGAAGTAGTATTTATTGTTTGTGAGTTTGCAATTTAACAGAATGAATACACCTGTTCGCACTCAATGAAAAGTTTCTATTTCCTTTATTTTTTTTCCTCATCCTCCAGAGCTGTTTCTAATGCTCGTCTTTGTCATGTATTCTTTTTTTACTATACCTGGGAAGGGGAAAATGACATCGTTTGTGTAGCATTAGCACCCCCACCCCCACCCTCCACCCCCCAAAAAAAAGAAAAAGAAAAGAAAAAGATAGCTTCCTCCAGAGGATGCTTGACAACTTGTTCTAATGATTTTCGTTTTCTATTTTCCTCATCCACTGTCTGGAAGTTCTCCTGTAAATAGTTGAAGTCTCGTCAAAAATTCAAAAATCTTCAGGTTGTTAATAGGATATGATTGCTCTTATGATTGAATTTGGAATTCCTGAGTAAATATGGGATCTTAATCAAGAATAGTCATTTAAGTGGATACAAGTCAGTAAAGTTACTCTCCACCAGGCTGGAAATCATCTCTTTAATACAAAAAGGCTACCTTCCTGTTTTCTTATTTGTTTGCAACTCGCCAACCCGAGGCCCTTTTATGAGGATTCACTTCGCATTCCTGCTAAGTGCTAATGTTACTAGCTGCTTTCAAATCTCAGTTGCATTTATCTGTTGTAAAAATGTATTAGATTCAAGTATAATTTATCTTTGGTTCCTGTATGAAGAGAGGGATTATCTTGAGCTTCTTATAATTATTGTCATATTCTGTTACAATCTCCACACCTTTATCGTAATAGTTTCTTTCCTGTCTAAAACTCATGCCTTATATGCATGTGATGTTATATACTTCATGTAACTCTTATCATCATAAATTCTCTAAAACTCATGCCTTATATGCATGTGATGTTATATGCTTCATATAACTCTTATCATCATAAATTTATAACTCATTTTATTCTCTTTCACTTGCTTTCTTTTTCTGCTCTTGTACAGTGTAACTTCATTTTGTTCTAAGTAACAAAAAGTACTTTCTAGTGTCTAGAATTTTGGTTCTTGCTAGTTGGGCTACATCGCAGACTGCTGTCAATGGATGCTTTAATATCTTATATCTAACAATGCACAGAAAAATCTATTATCTGAGGTGGAGTCAGTTGTTAATATGATGAAAGAGGCAGAGGTTCTTGAGGAGAGAGCAAAACAGGCTAAAGAAGAAGCTTGCATAGCTGGTCAGGATATCCTTATAAAAGTGGAGGAACTCAAACAGATGTTGCAACATGCTCAACGAGCAAATGATATAGTTGGTTTCATGATCTTACTCTTTCCCCTCTCTCTTAGCTGCTTAAGGGGAAAAACATTGATGACGTTTATTGATTTTGGCAGCATGCTGGTGAAGTATATGGAGAGAAAGCTGTTCTATCAACTGAAGCTCGGGAACTTCAGTCTCGTCTTCTCAAATTGTCGGACGAAAGGGATAAATCTGTTTCAATCATCAAGGAGGTTCATACATGCAACTCTTTTTATTCTCAATGCACTCCAAGATGCTTCTTGATTTGTAACCAATGACCATGTCTGACTGTTAATTCGGTAAATTAAATACCATGGAGTAGGCGACCATTCATTTTAAATTCATAATATAGGTTTTACATTGATGGTACTGACCTTAAGCATTTGGAAGCATGAATGCCATTACTCACACATGGACAGAGTCACAGAATGTGCACGTGCACATAGATCTAAGTTAGAATTTACAAGAATGGAGGCAATTATGCTAGTTTCTTCCATAAGTATCCAACAGCGTGTTCCATCTTTTCTAGAAAGAAGTGTTGAACATTTGAACTGGACAAACTTATATGTCTGAATGATATATGATTTGATTATTTGTATGACTTTTTCTTTAGAAACTTTCTTAATATCCTCTACAAAAATTATAAGAATGGGTCATAGTAAAGGATCACTTAACTCCATTAAACAAACCCAAGACTGTTCTGAGCGGAAGATAAACGTCAACTGTTATTACCTATATTAGTAGACTTCGGATCTGACTTAATTTTGGTGAGATCGGTCATAGTATTATTTAGGGGTCTGGATCTAGGATTTCTTTTTAGGGCCTTATGTGTGCCAAACATCTTTGGCTTGGGTACATTTCAGAATCTAATTACTCTGCATTCACTAAAAAAAAGGTTTTGATTGTTAATTCTCGGGTGCGTGGTCATTAATTTAATCTCCTTTTCACCATTACTCGCTTGGACTGGATACCTTTACGTGTAATTTTTAGGTATCAACAGTATTTGCACCTCTGGAAGATTCTCATTGTGCACCATGTGCAAACTACGACCTCAAACTTGCCTTTTCATGAAGTAGTCAAAGTTGCAGGCATTTTTCCTTCATAATATTACAGTAGATATGAAGGACTTGATTTTAGGGTCTTCTACAGGGTTCATGACTTAACATGTCTTACTATCTGTCAGCATTTGATCTATTAAATTAATTTTAGATTTGTGTGGCTAGGCTTCCATTTATTGAATATCATGTTCATTTTTTCACGTAACCTCTTTACTTAGTAAGACCTAATGTATTTGATGAAATCCCCACATGGCTGTTGGCTGTTTGGTTTGCGAGTTTTCTTACGACAATGTGTTCATAGATACTTGAATTTTAAGTTTCGATGTTGTTTAGGTTGCTTTTCCTATAATCAGTTTCAGAAGAATTCAATTGGATGATGAAATTGAAAAACACACAGATAGCATCCAAATACTCTTACGGGAAAAAATTTCTTCAGTAAACCTCTTGCTTGCAACACTATTTTCCTGAATGAACTCTGCTTTTTTTTTTCATGCTCGCTGCTGGGTCCATTCCTTACCTATTTTAATAATCCAAATAGCTTACAGATGTGAAACCTTTGTGCTGCTCGATAGATTCGTGAAACTCTTGAAGCACGACTAGCTGCTGTAAAGGATGAAATAGCTGTAGCTGAGCAGGAGAAATTCGAGAAGGAACGAGTGGCCCAGAAGGCTTTAAAAGAACAAGAAGACATTATGGAGACCATAGTACAAGAGTCTAAAAAACTGCAGCAGGAAGCAAAGGAAAATGGCAAGGTAAATTTTGCCACTTCAAGCATTACACATATATTATTTTAGGGTAAAAATTGCATATAACCCCCTCACTATACCTTCAGTTGCACTAAACCCCCTGCAACTCGTTTACTAGCACTTCGCACCTTTGAAATGGTATTTTTGGAAAGATAAATTGCAAGTAACACCCTTCTCCTCATGAATTGAGGAGGGAATATGTGCTAGTAATGAGTTGAGGGGGGGTTTATGCAGCAGAAGGTCTGAATGAGGGGTGGTATGTACGATTTACTCATTATTTTATAAAGGCTCAGAAGTATGTAATTTTTTTCCCCTTTTCTTTCCTTCTGTGGATCAGTTGCGGACTTTCTTGGAGGACCGTGGTCAAGTTGTAGATACCTTGCAGTAAGTCTCTACATTTTGTTTGATTTGTCTTATTGTTCACCGAATTTTGTGTAATTGCTAAACAATTCTAACTTCTTTTGTACGCAGAGGAGAAATTGCTGTGATTTGTGAGGATGTTATATCACTTAAAAATAGAGTCGATGAGCATGCTCCACTCAGGGGATCACTGCTAATGACAACGTACAGCTCGTCTTCTTTGTTCAGCTCATATAGTCAAAAGAACATTCCTTCAGCAGATGAGTTGCCTGTGGAAGTAGATGAGAACAATAGAGATAGCAGCAAAGACCAATCGGGAAGTCGGGAGCAAGAAAACATAGCTGCGAGCAGTGTGCAGAAATCAGCTTCAGATAATGACTGGGAATTCTTGAAATATGAAGGTTTCCCATCATAAAAATTAAGTCCTTGAAAATTTTGATTGAAATTATGAAATTTGTGCACTACAAAGACGTCACCTTTCCTCCTGTGTAAGTATGCCAGCGCCATTACTGATTATCCCATGCATGATCATTGTGTAGATATCTCTAGTTCATCTCTGTACTAAATGAATATTTGATCACCCTTTCCTCTTAAATCTTCCTCGTAACGCCCGAACATTGCCTTTCATAGTAGAAACAGTGGGAAAGAATTCCTGAAGAGGGTCCTACATAGAAATAGAGTAAGAAGAGGTTGTATAACTACCAATGCGGTCACTATTGCACTGGTAGACATCAGTGTTATGTGCATCAAGATTCGTGATATGACATGTTTCACCCTCTCCTTACCTATATGACATTCTTCTATAGAGAGGGGACTCTATAAGAAATTTTTTCCCCCTCCAAACAGGGGGTTCAAGATTTTGTTCTGTCTTATGGAAAATATAATAGATAAATTAAAATTTTAAAAAAAAAGTCATCTAGGCATGATGGTCTATGTGGCATCTAGATTATTTTGTTTGCTCCATCATTCATTTGCTGTCTTTTTCCCCTTTTCCCTTGGGATCAAATATTGATTAGTGATGAATGGGAAAAAAAGCGAATAAGTAGCCATCATTTTGATTGTGATTTGAATGATGCTGTTCTCTTCCATGTGCAGGAACATGTAGATATCATAAATTGGATGAAGGGCCAATGGGTCGAAGACTGTTGGATGATCACTGACGCTAAGTTTTCGAGTGATCAGGCAAATAGTACGGATGGATGAAAATGACGAGCTCTTCATTTTCTTACATTTTTTTGTGAACAAATAAGATCCGTTGATTACACTAACATCATTATAGCATCCAACCCAAATTTGATAAACTTCGTGGAGATTTCCCCCCCTTTCAAAATTTCTTATTTGAATGAATTAGTTTGAGCATGTGATTTCATCATGCTGGCGACTTTCGTCGATCTCGGAGGATAGTTCATAAGAACAATCACGCTGGCCGAAAGTTTTTGTAATGATTTTGTGAGCTCGCAATCTGCGAGTGATTTTGCAATTTGTAGCCGGCGACTTGCAAGCCCAAGGTGCAAAATGCAAAATATTCTCGTAACCAAGTTAGACGCTATGATTGGTGGTATGTTAGCTACGAGGTTCAACATCATCATCACGCTTATGATGGTCGTCACCACCACCATCATCATCATCATTATCATGGGGCACCATCAAAATTGATAAGGATGCCTTTTTGGTAGAGTAGCATCTAGGAGACCCTTGACGATGAGAATGACGCTGACAATTATTCCAGTAGATCAAGTGATTCGATTCTTGATTCCGCTCCCACAAATGTATAACGCACGAACGAGGACCAATCTGTTCTCCTTTGGGCCATTTTATTTATTTATTGCTTTTTTCCTCCATCATCTTTATCTTCCTTCTCTTCCTCGGTCAAAGGACTTTAATTGGCTAAAGATCATTCAGCGTGCCCCAGTGGTCCAGATACAAACGCTTTTATGCGTAGACATCTTGGTTGAAGAAATCATCCATTTCATGAGATTCTTTTGTCACTCTAGTGCTCTCTTCTTGTAGTCACACCTAACAAATCTTCGATCTTTTCCCCAACTGATGGAATTCTTGAGGTGTGGAGACTGGAGTATCAGAACATTCAAAGCTTTTGGACTGCTGCTAGGTGGGATGGGATGCGTGCCACTGTGGTCAAATATTATAATTATTTCTTTTAAGCTTATATCTTCATTATGATTGCATTGTGGACATAATTGTTTCATAGCTGAATTTATTTTGTGGGCGGGAAAATGAGATAGTTAATCAAAAGAAAGAAATTAAATTTAGGAGAAAGTATTACTGAGAAATTTTTGAGTGTTTACATATGATAATACATAATTTTAAGAGTGAAATGAGTAGAAACAATCTATCGAATCCATGTAAATCAGGGTTGATGAACGATCGATTTATCCTGTTTGTTACTGTAGTCATCACCTCGGTAAATTTTTTAATTAAGGGAAACATATATATATATATATATATATATATATATATATATAT
>BQKN01066049.1:536965-554698 GCA_022839385.1 Asparagus kiusianus
ACCCCCACCGCCAAATAGATGACTGTGATTTGTTGTGATGGACACGAACGTAAAAAAAATATGTAAGTACAAATTAGGAGAAGTAATAAATTAATGGGGGCAAATAGGAGCAAATTCGGATCTAAAAACTATACCAAAAACGACTAGAAGGGTATGGTTCTGATCGATTTAATGAGGAAAAATATTTCTAAATAGTTGAATGAAAGAGGGGAAAAGATTCATATAGCATGCCCCCAAAAATTTTATATAAGGATATCGTCGTCGTTGTTTGTACAACTATAGTTTGTTAATGAGTAAAACGATATGGATAAAGTTGTTAGTCTAAAGTGTAGACCCAAAGTCAAAACCGGAGCTGGAATCAAGAAGACAAAGAAAAAAATCAAGAAAATAGGAGGAGGCATGCACGGTCGACCGCGGAGGTCGACAGCGAACGTGCACAGAGAAGTGTAGAGCCTGGAGCTGAAGGCGGTCGACCGCGGCGGTCGACCGCACAAACCCCTGTAATGGATTTTGGTCTCGGGTTTTGGTTCGGTCGACCGCCACGTTCGACCGCGACGCAGTCAGCCAGTTTCCTTATCTATTTTGGATTCTGTTTTTTCCAGGACTCTATATATACCTAAACGTTTTTAGGGCTTGAGTGAACACAAAAAAGAGAGCTTTTTGACTGTAGAAAAGAGAGAGAATCTCAGAGAGATAAAACCCTAGTTTGAGAGTTTGTATTTCTTCTTCAATTAATAAAAGAATTGTGTGGTGTGGCTCCCGAGGACGTAGGCATGTTTGCCGAACCTCGTTAAATCTGGTGTGTTCATCTCCTTTACTCTTTTACAAGTTTTGATCTAATTTGTGGTGAATTTCCTACTTTCCTACTTTCAACACAAGGTCCGGAAGGGCAAAGGTTTGATTGATTGTTTCGAATCCCCAACAACTTGTATCAGAGCTTCGTTCAGCAATTTGTGTGAAAGCTATGGCAGAGGAAAACAAATCAAAGATCGAGAAGTTTGACGGTTCAGATTTCGCCTACTGGAAGTTGCAGATGGAGAACTATCTGTACCAGAAGGACTTGTATCGCTCGTTGATGGGCAAGGAGAAGGGACAGAAGAAAGAGGAGTCAGATAGTGATTAGGAGATACTGGATAAGAAGGCTCTATGGCAAATCCGGTTGTCGCTCGCCAAATCAGTAGCCCACAACATATTAAAGGAGAAGAAGACGGTAGGGCTTATGGAAGCGCTCGCGAAGATGTACGAGCAACCATCGACAACAAACAATATACATCTCGTCAAAACTCTTTTCAACCTCAAGATGGCAGAAGGATGGTCCTTCACGATGCACCTCAGCGAGTTCAACACGATTGTTGATCAGCTTATCTCTGTAGACATTACGTTTGATGATGAAGTGCAGGCCCTATTGTTACTATCGCAGTTGTCGGATATTTGGACAGGTTGTGTGACGACAATCAGCAATTCGACGGGGAAGGAAAAGTTAAAGCTGAGTGAGGTGGTTAGCATGACTCTATCCGAGGAGGTTAGAAGGAAATCGTCCGAATCAAAAGGTCCAGGTTCAGCTCTAAATTTCGAGCAGAGAGCCAGAAGCTAGAAGAAAGGAAACCAGAACAGGAATCGGTCGAAATCAATAAAAAAGAGGTCGAACTCGAAGGTTAGGCCTATCAAAGGAAAGCGTTGGAACTACGGTTAGGAGGGCCATATGTCTTCAGTCTGCAAGAGTCCAAAGAAGGATGCGGGTGAGCAGGAGGCTCGTATCATGCAGAATGCCTTCATTCTTGCTATGGATAGCGACTCGGATTCTTGTGTCATCGACTCAGGAGCCTCTTTCCACACCACTGCTAACAGAAAACTTCTTTAGAATTATGTAGCAGGGGACTTTAAAAAAGTATATTTAGGGGATAACGAGCCATGTAATATTGTTGGAAAGGGTGAAGTGCAAATCCAGATGAAGGGCTCTAAGTGGACCTTGAAGAACGTGAGACACGTGCCAAAGCTGAAGAGAAATCTTATTTCGATGGGACAGCTTAGAGCAGAATGCTATGTTTCGGCATTCACAGGGATGGAGAATCTCCAACGGTACGATGATAGTTGCTCGAGGCAACAAACTCGGGACTCTCTACCTCACCTTATATTCGAGTGACACCCTCGCAATTATAGCTGGCAAAGAGAGTACAGATATATGGCACAACAGACTAGGGCACATTAGCGAGAAGGGGATGAAGATCTTACATCCACAAGGAAAACTGACCGGGATCGACTCCTTGGAAGTCGAGGTTTGTGAAGACGGCATCTTTGGAAAACAGAAGAGGGTTAGTTTCCAGAAGGGTGGAAGGTCACCTAAGGCTCAGAAGCTAGAGTTGATTTATACAGATGTATAGGATCCAGCCAGTGTGTCTTCTTTTGGCGGTTCGAGATATTATGTCACCTTCATCGACGATCACTCGATGAAGGTGTGGATCTACTTCATGAAGCACAAGTCAGAGGTGTTCAGAGTCTTCAAGAAGTGGAAGGTCATGGTGGAGAACGAGACAGATCTGAAGGTGGAGTGTCTAAGATCAGACAATGGTGGAGAATATAAACTAGAGGAGTTCAAGAGGTTCTGTGCTATGAATGGGATTCGATTAGAGAGGACAACTCCAGAGACGCCGCAGCAGAACGGTATTGTAGAGAGGATAAATAGAACCTTGACAGAGCGTGCCAGGAGCATGCGATTACATACAGGTCTGCCTAAGGCATTTTGGACGGATACGGTGCATACTGCAGCTTACCTTCTTAATTACGACCCATCAGTTCTATTAGAATTTGGAATTCCAGAGGAGGTTTGGAGTGGCAAGAAGGTCAATCTCTTACACCTACAGGTATTTGGTTGCATGGCTTATGTTCATATCAGTGACCACATTAGGGACAAGCTAGAGGCTAAATCATAAAAGTGCACATTCATTGGATACGGCATTGATGAGTTCGGGTATCGTCTTTGGGATGAGAAGAACAAGAAGATCATCAGAAGCAGGGACATGATATTCAATGAGGATGTGATGTACAAGAACAAGGAAAATGCCAATGATAGCCAAAGCAGTGGGAGTAGCACTTCGGATGCAGGTGGATTCGGTACATGGATATAGAGGAACTTCCAGATAGGGATGATGATGTTTGTTCTGACCACAGAACGAAGGAGGCTCCAGGTGCAGAAGAAACTACCCAGGGCATGGAGCTTAGGAGGTCATCCAGGGTATCCAAACTAAATCCCAGATTTCTTTTATCTCTTGACTATTTATTATTGACAGATAGCGGTGAGCCAGAGTGCTATGAAGAGGCAATGCAAGTGAGTGAATCTCAGCAGTGTGAGCATACAATGTAGGAGGAGATGGATTCTCTACTCGCTAATGAGACATGGGAGTTAGCCCAGCTACCTGTACAGAAGAAGGCCTTACATAACAAATGAGTCTACCGGGTCAAGCAAGAGAGTGATGGAAGCAAGAGATTCAATGCCAGATTAGTAGTAAAGGGGTTTCAACAGCGGGAAGGAGTGGACTATACGAAGATATTTTTTCCTGTTGTGAAGCTCACAACCATCAGAGTGGTGTTGAGTTTGGTAGCTGTAGAAGATCTCTTTTTTGAACAGTTAGATACGAAGATTGTCTTTCTTCATGGTGACTTGGATGAAGAAATCTACATAAAGCAGTCTGTTGGCTTCATTGAAGAAGAAAAGGAAGAGATGGTGTGCAAGCTCAAGAAGAGCTTATATGACTTGAAATAGGCTCCGAGACAGTGGTATAAGAAGTTTGATAACTTCATGCAAAATAATGGCTACAGAAGATACAATTCGGATCATTATTGTTTCAAAAGGTTCGAGTCTAGCTTTATTATCTTGTTATTATATGTTGATGACATGTTGGTAGCAGGACCGTGTTTAGAAGATATAAACAGTTTGAAGAAGCAGCTAGCAAAGGAATTTGCAATGATGGATCTAAGTGCAGCAAAGCAGATTCTAGGGATACGAATCAGTAGGGATGAAGCTGAAGGGACGTTGAGATTGAGCCAAGCTGAATACATTAAGAAGGTACTTCAGAGGTTTAATATGCAGGATGCTAAAGTTGTTAGCACGCCCATTGGAAGTCAGTTCAAGTTATCTGAGGAGCAATCGCCTAAGACAGATGCATATAGAGAGCATATGAGCAGGGTGTCATATTCTTCGACCATTGGGAGTCTCATGTACGCGATGGTTTGCACGAGGCCGGACATCACCCATGCAGTAGGAGTTGTGAGCAGGTTTGCAAGCAATCCAGGGAAGCAGCATTGGGAGGCCGTGAAGTGGATATTGCAATACTTAAGGAGAACAACGAACAAGCCACTATGTTTTAGGAGGAAGGAGTTAGTGTTGCAGGGATACGTGGATGCGAACTTCGCCGGTGATCATGATACGAGGCGAAGCACCACGGGGTATGTTTATACCTTAGCGTCGACAGTAGTGAGCTGGGTCTCACATCTGCAGAAAATTGTGACTTTGTCTACAACCGAGGCTGAGTATGTCGCGGTGACTGAAGCAAGCAAGGAGATAATCTGGTTGAACGTGTGTTTGGAAGAGTTGGATCTGAAGTAAGGGAGAAGAGTTCTTTATTGTGATAGCCAGAGCGCTATACATCTTGTCAAGAATCCAATCTATCATGCCAGAACTAAGCATATCAACGTAAAATATCATTTTATTAGCTCGCTAGTTGAAGACGGAAAGTTACATTTGATGAAGATTTTAGGGAGTCAAAATCCGACGGACATGTTGATGAAAGCAGTCACCATTGAGAAACTGGAGTTGTGCGCAACTTCAGTTGGTCTTCACGAGTAGAAGACGAAGGCGGAGCCACACTACGAGGATCGGCAAGATCGTCGGAATATTGTTGATTGAAGAAATGATTTTCCGGCGAGGAGAAGATACATGCGAAGAAGGGGAGAGTTCGGGTGAGCTCGCTGATGGCACTTTGGTCTCCAAGTGGGAGATTGTTAGTCTAAAGTGTAGACCCAAAGTCAAAGCCGAAGCCGAAGCTAGAATCAAGAAGAGAAGAAAAAATCGAGAAAACAGAAGGAGGCATGCACGGTCAACCGCGGTGGTCGACCGCGAACGTGCACAGAGCTGGGTAGAGCCTGGAGCTGAAGGCGGTCGATCGTGACGGTCGACCGCACAAACCCCTGTAATGAATTTTGGTCTCGGGTTTTGGTTCGGTCGACCATCGCGGTCGACTGTGGATACCCTGTAGGATCTTTTGGGCTCTGTCGTTTGATACGGTCGACCGCGATACCTGCGCAGCCGACCGCCACGGTCGACCATGACGCAGTCAGCCAGTTTCCTTATCTGTTTTGGATTATGTGTCTTCCAGGACTTTATATACACCTAAACGTTTTTAGGGCTCGAGTGAACACAAAAAAGAGAGCTTTTTGACTGTAGAAAAGAGAGAGAATCTCAGAGAGATAAAACCCTAGTTTGAGAGATTGTATTTCTTCTTCAATTAATAAAAGAATTGTGTGGTGTGGCTCCCGAGGACGTAGGCACGTTTGCCGAACCTCGTTAAATCTGATGTGTTCATCTCATTTACTCTTTTACAAGTTTTGATCTAATTTGTGGTGAATTTCCTACTTTCCTACTTTCAACACAAGGTCCGGAAGGGCAATGGTTCAATTGATTGTTTCGAATCCCCAACAAAAGTCACGTTACAAAAGCATGAAGTGGCATTTATATTTAAAATGAATTATAGTTATCTTAGATAGAAGTAAGCAATTATGATTTAGGGAGTAGTATTTCACTGTGAAAATCAAAAGAAAAAATATAAAAAATTCCACAAAAACATTTGGGAAACTGCATTGATCCTCTTGTCGGCCTACATACCCTAACTATACTCCCAAGATATCGATCTGTGGTAACATGATATTTGAAGTGGAGATGCACTTGAGAGTTGCATTTTCCTTTCTTTGGAAAGTGGTAGGCCACAAATGATATTAATGTATTTATTCGACAAGGTAATCGAAATACACCAAAACTCAATGATAAGAAAACAGACCAGAGCTCATAGTGGTCGGGGGCGGTTTGAGAGAGATTTTCCAAATTGCAATAAATTAGAATTTCACAACCAAGATATTTTTTAAACAACTAGTCAACTTGCCCACCTTAGCTCTCTATTTGTAAATAATCGTCCTCAAAGTTCACAAGAATAACACACGCTAGAGGAGAAACTGAAAACTCAACAAGACTTGTCATATGCCAACAGGTTAACTCCTTAAATGTGCACATGGACATATAGTGAGGTTCTCTCTCACACATCAGGCTGCTGCTTCTTCACAAATTCCCCTCTCCGCTGAGAAATTCTTCAATTTGGTGGCATTGATGAGATTCTAACGAGGGATTCTGATTTGGGACTAATTGAAGCCCGTGTTTTTGTACATACAGGAGATCAGTGCGCGACGAGAGAATAACCGAGAGAAAAGAGAGAAAAAGATTACTGTGGCAGTAACTCTTGGTGGTTCAACGCTTTCGCTGGGAATTTTGTTCACTCGTATTTACGTGTTGTGGTGGGTGATCTTTTTCTCATAAGAGTTTCCTCGTTAAAAATTGTGTGTTTTCATGTGTGTCTAGGAGTGGAAGTGAACCAAATAATTAATAAATAGTTCGATAATTATTCGAGTAACTATTCGGTCATATTCAATTCGGTAGTTTATTTATCACTAAATAAATATTTTTTAGTATTCGAGTTTACTAACAAATAGAATTTAACCAGATGTATATTCGATTCGTTTGTCTATCAAATATTCGTTTAAAATTTGATCACTTATTATTTGTATTATTTCACATATGATGTCATATTTTTAACATATTTACATTTATACTAAACTTTTATGTACTGATTTTAAGACTTAAACTAATCTTAAATTTATTTTCTAATGAAATTTTGATTTAAATATACATACATTACTTATTATAAAGGAATATTTTTTTATTTATGAATTTAAATATCATTTGAAAATCAAATTTTTTAGCGGAATAAATATACTTTGATATTCGAAAAGTATTCGTGAATATTCATGAATATTTATCAAATACCAAATATTCGAGTTCGAATTCGAAAAACTCCATATATGATTATTAGAGTCTGCATTCGAATTCGATAATTTTAAACAAATACAAATACGAACACTTTAGTATTCGATTCGATTCGATCATTTACCACCCCTATGTGTGTCTTCATGATTGCTTGCTCTTATATATGTCGTTGATTATCCTATTGTCACTCCTTACAGTTCGAAGGGGATCATATCCCCAAACAATAATATCATTTGTAGTCACCTGTTGGTGAGCTGCTAACAAGGTTACAGAAACAGAAATACCATTATACGTACGTACATACATACATATATATATATATATATATATATATATATATATATATATATATAGAGAGAGAGAGAGAGAGAGAGAGAGTTACAGGAACAGAACTTCATTAGTATCTGTAAAGGGTACACCATAGGAATCACACATAGTTGATACAAAGCCCAATCAGAACTTGTAGGCTGAAACAAACATATAGACAAGCAACGGCTGAACCAGGACATCGAGTCTAACTCGCTAAGTAAAAGAAAGAGGGAGATATTTTACATGAACAATGAAAACACAAACGCGACGGAAATTTGACAGTGTACTTTCCATAAGATAAGTGTAAGTCTATATTTCGCCAAGTGCTTTCTGGATATCCTTCTGCAAGAGAAATTTAACAGATTGATATAAACATCGCCATGAAAATATGTGCAGGGGTAAAATAAATTACGAAAGCCCGTGAACACAAACCCTCTTGAAATTTATAAATCAAATAAAACCACCGAACTTTCAAAATTGTACTAAACCCGCTGAACTATTGGAGAATCTCAGGAACAACATTATTTGTTGTGTCATGTTCTCCCAATGAATATTCTTCACTCAAGATTTTCATCACAAACTTTGATTTGCCATAATTTAAACTTTTTACTCTACTTGCTAACATCGTTTATTAGTTTTTCCAATAGTTCAAAGGGGCTTAGAATAATTTTCAATGTTCAGGGCAGGTTTCATGCACAACTTCATAAGTTTAATGGGCGTTTGTGAAATTTACCCAAAAAAGGTAAAAATTACCTCAATGGACAGTGGGTTTCTAGTTGGTGCATAACGAGCAATAACTTTGCCATCCTTGTCTACTAAAAACTTAGTGAAGTTCCACTTGATTCTGGACATCATAAACCCAGGTTGGTTTGCTTTGAGGAATTTATATACAGGTGCAGCATCTGGACCATTTACTCGAACCTACAAAAGAGATGTCAAAGAATTAAACACATCCATCACTTCTGCGGAAAGATATTAACAAAGATATAATAGAACTATACTATTCATCACATTTATATTCATAGCTATGTGATCCAATAATAGAAACCCAGAGCTAAATATTTAGATGGGTCATTATTGTATATATTGTGAAGTACATGAAAATGGATCAAATGGACTCCTATATGGCGGTTTCATATGGTTCCCATAAAAGCCAATATATGGAGCCTTAAGCTGGCAAGTCTCCAAGAAATTCAGAAGCCATAAACATCAAAATACACCTTTAAAGCTAACTTTTGATTACTAGTAAATCTTCAGAAAAACTTAGCTCTTTGTGGAAAATATTATGTACATCACACACAGAAAATATTATGTACATCCACACGAAAGTAACGAATAACAGCTAATGTGATGCGCGCGCGCGCACACATATATGAGAACAATGGGCATGCTTTGTACCAAGCACAAAATAAGTGCTTGGTAGTGAGGTGTCTTATTCTCATCCATTTATCTAGAGGAGAGGATGACATTCACATGGGTGCACATGAGTTGGATAATTGAATGAGTGGATGAGAAGCGGCTATCTCACCCCTAAGCACCAAATTTGGTGCTTGGTACCATGCATACCCATTATTCTGATGAAAATAAATTTTTAAAACAAACCATTTTAGAAACTTTAAAAACAAAATCGACCACCTTACAAAATATTTAGCAATTTCGACCTAGTTTTAGTCACATCAATAACGTAGGCTAAAACTTGGTTGAAATCGCTATATATTTTGCCACGAACTTCACGGGATTGAGAATCCCGTTTAATGGATAATTAAACTTCATGGCATTCTCAATCCCGTGAAGTTTCTATCACACAAAACTTCACGTTATTCAAAATAACTTGAAGTTTATTGGCTAATACAAACTCCACGGGATTGAAAATCTTGTGGAGTTTTGGCATGTTATTTATCTCTACGAGATTGTTGATCCCATAGAGCTACAGAAAAACTACGGAGAGCACTCGCTCTCTATGAGTTCTTGTCTGCTACTTTACAGGACTGTCGGTCCCATGCAGCTACAAACAAACAATGAAAAGCAAGCTCTGAGTTGTTGACTGCAACTTCACAAGATTCGCGATCCTGTGGAGTTGTAGATGCAGATGCAGACAAACCCTGAGTTTCTGTCTGCAACTCCAAGGGCTTGACAATTCCGTGGAGTTGAGAATAACTCCGTGAGACTCACAGTACGCTACAACAGACTATGTATACAATCTATCCCAACCCGACTCCTCTCTCTCTCTTTCATTGAGGATCTCCCCTAGAGTTTGTGCTCTTGAGATCCTCTGACCCCCTTGGTACACTCTAACCATCATCGTTCACCGCCCTCACCACCGCCGACCTCTCTCGAGCAAAAGTTCGTCGGAGTTCACTTTTTGGGTTTAACCAATTTTTGGAAGAAAAAAATAAAGTTTTTTGGAGTTTTTTCCATTTTCTTACATATTCTCTCTATTTCATCCCAATAGATTATTTTAGTATAGTTTTTAGATTAATGTTTGGTTTTTGTTGGAAAATTTTGTATGCAAATTTGAAGTAAAATTAGTGAATTTTGTATGCAATTTGAAGAAAAATTAGGGCAATTTGTATGCAATTGAAGGAAAAATCAGGAAATGGTATAAATACTAGTTTATTGAGTTGATGTTGTGAATTTGGGTTATTGGTGCGTGTTTTTTGAAAAATTACAAAATTGAATTGGCCAAAGTTATAGATATTATTTTCAATTTATTCAATCAAATTGAATTGGTTTTAAATATTAGTTTATTGAATTGATGTTGAATTTTTTTACTCCTCAAATGTAACAATGAATGATCGATTCTTAATCCTTTGTTCATATAATGGGAATATTAATTATCTCAGAAGTAACCCCCCAGTGCATGAAAGAGGAGTAACGAAACCGTTGTTTATGTCCAAATCATGTACATTCGATGGATTGATCAATGGCTTGCACAAACTTACATTGATCAATCCACGTGAGTCTCACCTCAATGTAATTTGCAATTATCCCGTAACGGTGAGCAGAACATGCACCCTTCAAATCTCAAATGACTATAACATGAGTCTCATCTTCATATTGTACGACGAAAAGCATTTAGTGAAATTGTTTAGATTTAGAGTAATTTGGGGGAAATGGTGACTCATCACAGAGTGTGCTCTTGTATGTTGGAGGACCTTGAAGTTGACTCAACCGGGTTTTTATCTCCACAACAAGATATGGATTTGACGCAATCACAACACTTGAACGAGCGTTCACTTGTAGGGACTTCAAGTGCCTTCGCTGACGATGCTCTCTATCAAGATGCAAGGCCTTCCACCGAAGTGGTGATAAAAGAGGATGCAAGTGTCAATTCTGAGGATGAAGATGAAGAGGACGGCTTACAAATTAACAACATGACATGTTTGACCGATTATAATGAAGGGGGCCACCAAATAATTGATGGATGTTATTCTAACAATAAATATATCATATTAGAAAATCCCATGCCCAATGAATTGCATAGAGAGGAATGGATTGATGACTCGACAATGAAAAATGTTCGTATTGGCCCAATTTTAAATGATGATATACAAGGTGATGACTTCGCATTCACAAATGGTGATATATTTGAAAGCAATGAGAAGTTGGTTCATACCATTCGTTTATGATCTATCAAAAAAATGTCAATTTCAAGCAGGCGAAAAGCAATAGAACAAGCTACAATGTAGTTTGTTTTTATAACAAAGAGGATGATCTAGAAGATGTTGGTGCTCATCACGATGGAAATGCAAAGTATCCATGAAAGCGTAATTCACGCTTGGGTGTAAGAGTAGACGGAAGATTTAAAATAACACAGTACAACGAACCTCATACATGTAGCAATCCTCAATTAAAGCTAAATCATAAACATTCATCTGCCTCTTTCATATATCGATTGATTATGCCTAAACTAAAGAAAGATCTCGATCTAAACCCAAAAGATATTCATGCTTTAGTGCAGGAAACGACAAACTTGGATGTGTCATGCATCAAATGTTAGAATGCTTGAAGGAAGGCGACAATAAAAATATTTGGAGATTGGGACAAATCTTATGAGATATAACCACATTATCTTAAATCTTAAAGTACTCAAAAACAAAAATCTTAGGAGGGCACGAAATTTCATTAGAATTGGTTGATGGCAGAGATAGACGATTCACGAGGGTATTTTAGGCATTTGTCTCTTCTATTAAGGGATTCAAACATTATTATCCTATTCTTAGCATTGATGGCACATTTATATGGTAAACATAAAGGCGTATTGCTCGTTACAACTAGAGTAGACGCAAATGACGATTTATTTCCTCTAACTTCTGCAGTTATTGATATTGAAAATATAAAAAATTGGTCATGGTTTTTTGCATGCATTAGTTTGCATATTCCGAGTGTGCGAGCGAGGGTGATTACATTCATATCATATAGCATAAGGGAATTCCAAGTGCATTGGAAAGTGAATTTCCATCACCGCATCACAATCGATATTACTTAACACATATTAGAGATAACTTCAAGAGGAAGCATGGACAAGTGCATCTCCAAAATCTCTTTTGGCAAGCTGGATGTGCAACAGAGAAATTGGTGTATGAGCAACTACGGGAGGAAATTAAATCCATTTTGCAAGCTGCGCATAATTGAATCGAGACTAGTTTGGTTTCGAACAATGTTGAAATGTGAGCCTTATGTGAAGATAGCAGAAAACGATTTTGTATGATGATCACAAACGCTTCTGAGAGTTTTAATGGTGTGCTTAGGGGAACTCGTGATTGACAATACAGTAATTGTTGAAAAGACATTTTATAGACTTAAATAGATTCTTCCTTAGACAATGTATGCTTGAAGCAAATATGATATCAGAGTTGGCCCCAAATGTAAAAGGCGTCTTAGCGGATTGTATGGTTTATGCTAGATAATGTCATGTTATTAGATTCAATTTAATTGCATGGGAGGTCATTGAGGGATTCTCATATAAAAAAGTCATTCTTACAAAGTTAATATACTTATAGATCATACTTGTACATGCACTTGCAACATTTCACAATTACAATGGCTACTATTCGCCCATGTTGTAGCGGCTAGTTCGCATATAGAGAGGGGTGCGAGGAGATCGCACTATGAATTTACCGCAGAGAAGTATTCAAGTTACAACTACCAACATAGAATGAGTGTTTTCATCCACCATATGATAGTCGATATTGAACACATAGTGGGCCACAGATATTACCTCCTAAATATAAGAGATCAACGAGTCGATCTCATTCTGTACAAATTAGAAATACTATGAACAAAGGACGGGAATGAGTTAGGAAGAAAAATAGGTGTAGTCATCGCTATCAACCGGGCCACAACAAAAAAGTTATCCAACTAAGCTTAGAAGTTGAATCAATATAATATAAAAAATGTACTTGTTCATTTTGGTGGAATCAATGAAATATAAGAACATACTTGTTTATTTTGATGGAATCAATGTAATATAAAAGCGTACTTGTTTATTTTGGTTGAATCAATGTAATATAATAACGTACTTCTTTATTTTGGTTTGACGGGACTTCACATTTATTTTGTTGTATATAGTTTTATTATACTCTTTTATGCTCTTTATTGTAGTCCATTTAACGTATTGTATTTTAATTACAACCGATCCAAGGGCATGTACTATATTAGCAAGCCAGTCATCGTTCCATACAGATTGGGTTAGGACAGGTAAGAGAAATAAGTATGTATTTTCTATTTTTACGTGAATTTGAGTGTGTACTCTAAAGGATTTTCTTAATTCATATTAATGTGTAGGAGGTATCCCGTAGTAGCTCATACTCAGAATCATTCAGCTTGGGAGATAGAATATGAGAGAGTATTACAGTTGGTTAGATCAGTTTTCTGGAGTGTTCTTTAGTGCAATGGATTAAGCTTGATTGGGCTCTTATCCGTGCTTTGATTGATAGGTGAAAGCCAAAACTAATACCTTTCATATGCATATAAGGGAGTGCACAATTACACTACGAGATGTAGCTAACATACTTGAGCTCCGGATTGATGGCCTAACTGTCACAAGCACTGATGCCCATAGCAATATGTGAGAGGCTTCTAGGGGTGATTCGTCATATAAGGAGTGGTGCGTTGAAGCTATCATGACTTCGAGAGACGTTTGTGGGAGATATACATATTGACGCCACAGAGGAGACGATTAAGTACTTTACTCGAGCTTATATATTACACATGCTAGGCAATATGTTATTTCCTAATGCAAGCAAAAATTGAGTACGTGGTCAATGGTTGACCTTTCTTGAGGATTTGGAGTGCGGTACTCTTTCATGGGGTAGTGCGGTATTAGCATACCTCTATAGAGAACTAGCAACGGTATCGTTAGTGGGGAATAAGTACTTCAGGGATTGCATGACATTACTACAGGTTTGGTCATAAGAACGCATACATATTGGATGACCAACTTTAAAGACGCATCGTCATCTATAAGGTCGAGGATGGGGGAAGGGGTAAGAAAGGGAGAGGGAGGGGAGGATTGGTAGGATGTATGTGACTTTTTTTGTATGATATGATGTTTGTTCTGTGATTTTGAAAGTTTCGTGAATACATATGACTGGATAGTGGTCGGATTGATCGAAAAAATATGTATTTATGTAGTTAGACTTGTGTGTATTTATGTTGTTGGATTTTCGTATCTATGTGGTTGGTTATATTTTCGTACATACATGTGGCTAGATTTTTGTGTATGTGAGTGTGTGTATCAGGTTGTCAAAGATAGACTGCGAGAGTGCATATATTATGAAAGATATGACAGACAACAAGTTTTTGTCGAAATGAGTCTTCAACTCCACACGATTCTCAATCCCGTGGAGTTTGCATTATGAAACAAACTTCACAGAATTCGTAGTCTTATGAAGTTTTGTGCTATAAAAACTCCACGGAACTCACAATCCCCTGGGAGTTTAGTAGTGTACTAAACTATGCAGGATTGAGAATGTCATCGTATTTAATTATCCACTAAACTCCATGGGATTCTCAATCACGTGAAGTTTGTGACAAAATATTTAACGATTTCGGCCCAATTTCAATCCACATTACTGATGTGGCTGAAACTAGGTCGAAATTGCTAAATATTTTGTAAGTAGGTCGATATTGGTGATTAAGTTTCTAAAATGATCTATTTTAAAAAATTTGTCGTTCTCATATATATGTATGTGTGTTTTATGTAACAAGTTGTAGCTAAAGGTGAAAAAGTTCAAAACAAGTTAGACACAAATATAACAATTAATAGCTAACGGTGACAAAATCAACATGAAGGTAACAAATAACAGCTAAAGGACAAAATTATGCTAAAAGTAACAAGTTAGACCCAATTTAACAATTAATAGCCAAAGGTGACAAAATATGTCCACTTACGACATTGCCTCTCCTCTACCTCTCGGCGGTGGAGGGGGCGGGTGACGACAGAGGGAGGGGGGTTTGCGGTGAGAAGGGCGCAGACAATTTTTATAGCTAAATGAACTAGAGTTCTCTTGTAACCTGCTTCAATTTTCAGCCACAAAACTCATTATGAGCTATGAGGCCCTCATTGCTCCACGTCGTCTAACACAGACCTTGCTCAAAAAATACCAACAGCTGAAATGAGCAAAGGTGGCCATCAACAGATCATTATGCCCTCAAAAGAGAATTATCAGCGGTTTGATCCTCTCTACTCCCTCCACCTCCCCTCCTCCCTATCTTTCCATGACTTTGTCTCCTCCCAATAACTTATTTAAAGTATATTTCCAACTCTACAAACTTCCTCCTCCACTCAACACCGGCCCAAACATCCTCTACTCAAACACAACCAAGCTCCCTAATCAACCAAGCTAACCAATTCTATTCCCATCACCGCTACCACTTACCAGAATTCTTCTAGAAGCTCAGGTAGATTAGGATTGTTGAATCCAAGGTAGAGATGGGCGGATCAACTTGGGGATCAGGTTTGGGTTGTGGGAACCAACAAAAGATGAAGAGAAGAGATTAGAATTAGGTTTAAATTGGGAGAGGTGGGGGACGGGAGGAGAGGATTTCGATTGGAGAAGTGAAAACTTTTTGGTTGGAGTTATGAGGTTTTTTCGAAATATAGAATGATGAATGGGTTTTAGAGTGCTTCCGCTTTTTGGGAGATAGGAAGTGGCAAGGATGTTACAAAATGCCCAATAAACTTTTCAAAGTATTTTGGGACCCAATACCTTTTATATGTATCTTTTATCATTTTGTGTTTATTTTTCAAAGATTTTGTTGTAAACTAGAATTTGAATACATAATACAAAATTAGATTTGAAAAATAATGCGTTGAACTGTTGTAGAAGGAAGCGAGCAAATTGGCCACTTGACTATGTGCAAGTATGGGACCAGCCTTAAATAGTGGCTCGACCAGCTAATTCAACTGATGGACCGGTACAAGTGCCTCCCATTTTGGATTAGATCGTGGTGGAAATTTCTTTTATTTGATGTAAGTTAAACATTGTTCTTTTGTTTGAGGTAATTTCTAAATTCTTATGTTTGATTTGAGGTAATAGCAGCGGATTATTATTTTTCCCAATTTTTGTGTAGTTGTTTTGTATGTTTGAATCAATGGATGAGAAGCTTAGAATTGACTTTAGATCATAGGTTTTCCCTTCTCATTCACTCCTCAAAGGGTCATAGAATAGGTCATTTTGTTTGTGGTTCTTGCTTCCTCCACCATATACTCCACCAAAAGTGAGATGAGGAAACTTTAACCTTTGATCGTCATTTTTCGGACTTCTTTTGAGTTTCTTGTGCAGTTAACGAATGTATTACCTAATTTTGGAACTATACTGTGAAAAGAAATTGTATGTATGAGTAAATGCAAGAGGTAATATTTTACTTTTATACATTATTTTAAATATCCCCGACATAGCCCGATATATCCCCCGATATATCCTTTTACAGGGCTTGCCGCAACCGATATAGTCTTTAAATATCCTTTGCCGTTTTTTGGCTATTTTTGAGTGATAAATCCCCGATATGGCCGATATATTAGCCGATATGTTGACCAATATATCTTTTTATATAGTTTGTTGCAAAATAATATACCGCGTTTGGAATTTTTGGGCGAGATATCAAGATTTCCCCATTATATCAAATGACATTTTGCCCTAAAAAAAGCAGATCAAATGTTACAACATTGCTTTGCACTTTTGTTTGTTTTAGAAGGTTGATTAGTGATCCTAAACATATATTATTCATATTTTGTATGCTTAAATTTCATTACAAATGTTGAGATTACATTTTAATGCATTATTCTATGTATGCAAACATTCATTATGGCATTCTGATATTTACCACATATCCCCGATATTTCCCCGATATCCGCAATCCGATATGAATTTTGGCCATCCGATATTTCACCGATATTTGATATTTAAAACCTTGCCTTTATATGGATCTATGGTAGTTAGCGTCCCACAAGCCATTTTCCATTTAATATGATAACTAATTTGTGGATTATCTTGAAGTTATAATTTGGGGACATGGGTTCCTTTTGTAATTGGTATCCTAATTAAAAAAATTAATGATTCAGTTAGGTGTATAGTTTCAATATTATTCATATTGTTGCAGCTCCAAATGCAGAGCCTTCAAGATTATGATATATGGTGCTCCTGCATCCGGTAAGGGAACCGAACATGAAATCACCGAAGGTAAGTTAAAACTTCGACTATTTAGTTATTAATTTACTATGTCAATTGCAAACTACCAATTATGCTACTTACTTCCTAATGCCAGGAATGGTACAACACACGGTACTTTGATCCTAATTTTACAGCACAGCAACAAAAATCATGACCTACATAGCAATGCTCAACCAAAAGATTGGATGTTACAAGAACTTATTCCAGCACAATATTCAAAATAGTATATCATGACATTAGATTAAATGCAAATTTCATAAGCAAATCGGATTAAAATAAATGTCAAAAAGATTCTATAAAAGATGCGGATTTACTAAGAAGCAACTGCTAGTTCTTTTGCCTTGTCTCATGTGTCTATCAGCTGAGCAAGTCTGAGCTTGTAGGCTCTTAGCATGCAGTAAACAATATGATCAATTTTTCACTTGCCATATAATATAGGCTTAATTGCACATAGACCTGTGGTAGCATCCCACCTTGGAACTTACTACCCTTGTAGTTTGACTTTGTCATATAGACCATTTGAGTGAAGTTTTTTTACTCTATTACCATGTGCCAAATGTTGGCAGATATTACTCCTGCATGAAGTGAGTCTGCCTGAGGGTAAAAGAATTCAAAAAAAAAAAATCATCCAGGGAGTCTATCTGCCAAAAACCAAACAAC
>BQKN01066049.1:579698-603808 GCA_022839385.1 Asparagus kiusianus
GCCTAGACACCCCTGAGGTGTTTCGACTTTTCCGAGACACCCCGGGTGTCCCAGTTCAGCCTGAGACGCTCTGTTGTGCGTTTGCCGTAACTTCTTCATCCAAACTCGGATTTTAGTGATTTCAAATGCGTTGGAATTCTGACGAAGAGTTCTATCAGCTCCAATGGTTGGATTATCTGTAGGACGAATGAGACATGAAGGGCGTTGTTCCTTTTGTAAATATCGCGGGGCTCCCGATTAGCCCGTGCCTTCGTTATTCTGAAACTCTGTCAGCTCACGTAGTTCGTCGATTCACTTCAAGCATTCACCGACGTCAATCGAACTCCTGTGAACCAGGTAGTGACGTTCATTGTCGTTCTTTAATACTGAGCTGTTCGTGGAGACCTATAGGCAATTTTCAATGCCTACAGTTATAAGTCTGTTCGGTGTGGTTCGGTTCGGTTTGTTCGGTTCTAACTTCATCAGATCCCGAAACTCAGTGATGGAATATTAGTAGGTATGTAAGCTTGACATTTAATTATTTCAATATGACAAGGAGTGATACCTAGCTAAGAAGATAGATGTCGGAAGGAATATTTTAACACCACGGCATAAATATTTGCATAAAAAGTTACAAATTTAGCTCCCCCCCCCAATACCAGCCATCATCATTAGACACAAAGTCCATATATTCCTACCTCGTGTAAAAAATAAAAATCAAATTTCTATTCATCATGACAGAGCTCAACCACAATCTCGGTCATTATTATATATATGCTTATAGCAAAAGTGCGGACAAAGAGATCCTAAATCCTAATAGCCCACAAGTTCTTCCTCCTCCGCTCAAACTAAATAAAAAGATCAACAAAACCCTAAATACTTACATCTTAGAGCATCCTGAGTTTCAAAACTCATAAAAATAGAAAAATCCAGCCTCGAGAGAGAGCTAACCCGTCTCCTGCCGTCGGCAAAGAGGCAGGAATGGTGGCCGCCGCACCCGAGCTGCTCCTAGAGGACGCTCCATCTAGGGTTGAGGCTCCCAGCAACAAAAGGCGATCAAGAAGAGCGAATGGGTGGCAATTTTGGGAGAGAGTGGATCTGGGAGTGAGAGGTCTGTAGGCTGTCTAAAAATCACAATAGATAGTTGATCCCCCATCAAACACCGATGATTGAAGTTACAATCTGACGACTTCAGAAGGCTATAATTTGAAGACTTTCACGTAAATTGATGAAGGTTACAATCTGATGACCTTCACAACAACCGATGAAAGCTCTAGTTCAACAGCCTTCACAACCAACATCGGGAGTTACAATCTGAAAACTCTCATATTTTCAAGCAGCCAAGGCGAAGATCACTCAACAATTGTCTTTACAACGGTCTACAGAAGAAGTTATAAGTCATTACCTCCTTCTAAAACACGGAATTCACCTTCGCGTTTCAGTTCTTAAAACGCAGACAACCCCCGCGTTTCCAAACCTCAGCAAACAAAACACGAGCAGCCCTCGCGTTTTTCAACATCCAGCAGGAGTCCAACTCCGCATCTCTAGTCTAAAACGCTTCACCTTCGTATTTTTCAACATCCAGCGGGTGCCCAACTCCGCGTCTCCAGTCTAAAACGCGGAGTTAGGATCCTGAACGCCAACCTGGGCGTTGTTTGACTCATTCAACATGAGCTGAACGGTTCCAAAACTGTTTTCCACAATTTGGGGGCAGTTACATTCCACTTAGGAGCGATTTAAGAGGTAGTTACACCTCTTAATCCTCTATAAATAACTGAAAATTAATTCAATTCAAGGGTGGAAGCGGAGGGGATTTGGCTCTCAGTTTTGGTTGGCTTTTCAGATCTAGAAGGCAGCAAATGGCATCTCTAATTTATCTTCTCTTTTGGCAACAAAGAAGAAGTCTCTCGAGCAGATCATCGTGGAGCTTTCATACTTGGCTTGTCAAATCGATTTTCGGTTAAATCAACTCTTTCATAGAGTTTCAAACTCGTTCTGAGTTATTAACTTGTTCAGAGTTTCAAACTTGCCATGCAAGTTCTCCACAGCGTCAAATCGTGAGGAGGAGATATCGTTCCAGTGAATCAAGACGTTCGGATCGTCAACGGAGAGCAAACTCGACGGAAGAATTCGAGGGAGGCACTCCATCACCACCGTAAAGAACCCATAATTAAATAAAGGGGAGAATCCAGATCATTTCTCCTCTCTTTTGTAATCGGAAATATAAATTGTAATTAAGATAGAGAGAATACAAGTTAATTTTCTTTTATTCTTTTTACTATAAATTTTCCACCAAACAAAAGATGGTGACTTCGCTGGGGACTAGCTTCTCTGACGAAGAAGTGGTAGCGCAATCCGACGTCAAGCTCGCTAGAACGACCGTTAAAACTCTGATCATCGAGTTCGATCAAGCCAAATATGAGGAGTTACTCTCCTTCGGATCCCTTAGCCCCACGGCTATGCGCAAGATCCGTAAAGTCTTCAAGGAGACTAAAGCTCCAATTGTTGCTCCTATACCGAAGGAAGCTCTCTCCTTTCGCCAAGATTGCTCGAACAGCCCTTCCTCCAAAGGAGTAGGCTCAGCTTATGCCAAACGTAGCCCTCAGTGGCGTGTTGTGCTATCAGAGTGCAACCTTCATAGGCGCGTTCCAACATCAAAACGCAGACCTCAAAACTACGTTGATCTGGCTAAACACAACTCTCAGGAGTGCGTCCCAAAACCAAAACGCAACTCTCACGAGTGCGTTCCACAAACTGAAGCAACTCTCAAGACTACGTTTCATCAGCAAAATGCAGACCTCAGGTTTGCATTTCACCAGAAAAACCTGGAGCTCAAGCATGCGTTCGGGTGACCAAATCCAATACAAAACTTGGTGTACACCGTGGAGCTTCTGGGTGCTGTCCCGAACCCCATCAGGGGGTAGTCCACCTCCCCCTCCCCCGGACCCCCCGGCCAGGGGCGCGTCACCCCCTGGACCCCTTACTCGCTGATCGGCAGTGAGACCCCCGAATACTCTGCGTAGCATGACTAGATTAAGGGGAGGATATAAGAAGTCTATGGATTTAAGGCATCTCAACCAAATCCATGTTCACCAAGAGCCAGTCTTGTCCAATCATAGACTGGGAGTTCCAATTCAAACCTCACGATCAGTGCAACAAGTCATTCGTTCATTCTAATGTGAACGACTGATTCCTATGGTCCTCTCGGGATATCAATGCTGCTCATATGCGGCTAAACCATTTGTGTTCGACCAATTAACAAACGTTGCTTTGCCTAACCAACGACGATGTTCGCATAGGAAGAAGTCCCCAGAGACCGAGTATCCTAGAGTCACTATCAATGTGATCGGTAGAGGGAAAGCCTTAGGTCCTAGCTCCGATGACTCCGAGACAAGTTGTTCACCGACCGTTAGAAAAATCACTGACGAGTTTGAAGGAATCTACCAACGCACTCGGACGCAAACAGGAGTCATTCCCCCTGTCAACTATCGGAGGCGAGCCAAAGGAACCAGTTCCGAGGATGAACACTCAGCCATTACGGAGTCTCAATCATCAAGTTCCTTCATTGAACATGAGAGCTTTGCCTACATAGTAGAAAATTCTGAAGATCTCTCAAAGAGGGTTGTTGAGCAGGATGCCATGCTCATATTATAGCAGAAGACCCTCAATGAACTCCTGGCCCTATTGACTCAAATCGTCACAGACAAGGCCAAATCTCAGAAGACAGATTCGCCACTTAGGCAAGAATCTTCCCGGAGAGGAAAAGCATCTTCATCCCGACTTCACACAAGCAAAGGGAAGGGGAAAATGGTTGATGACGCTGCTTCTGACCAAGAAGCCCACAACATGGAATCTTTCTCTGATGAAGGAAGAGAGACAGAGAATGAGCAGAATCTCTAATCTGCCAAAATGAAAGAATTGGAAGCCCGTCTCAATGTCATTGCTAACAGAAGCGAGCTCCAAGACGAGGGAGTTGTCAGACCCTATCCTGCAGAATGGGATGCAGCCCCTTATCCTCCAAAGTTTAAGATCCCGACACTACAAACTTTTAATGGCATAGGATCACCGAACCAACATATCTATCATTTCAAGTCACAAACTGAGAATGTGATATCAAATGATACCATACTGGCTCGATTATTCATTGGCACCCTCAATGGAGTGGCCTTTGAATGATTCAGGAAACTACCCGTGGGATATATCTAAAAGTGGATGGATCTAGAGAGACTCTTCCTATCAAGATTCTTTAAAGAGGAAACAGAAGTCTTCATCCATACCCTTCTCGCCACTAAGCAGAAGAAGAGGGAGTCCGTCAAAGCCTTCTTCAAAAGGTTTCAAAACATGGCTCTGCGATGTCCGACAGGTATGACACAGTCTACGCTAGTGGAGACCTGTCGACACAACTTGCATACCGACCTTCTAGCACAAATGAGGGTTGCAGAATTCCGTTCCTAGAGATAACTAATCTCTCAAGGTGAACAGGCTCAAAAATTATTATCATGATCAAAGTTGAAGAACAAAGTAGGCAGTATCGACCTGAGCAATCAGACCAAGCCCAATCTTCTTAATCAGAAAAGGGAAGATACTACGACCACTTAAGTCAATCCTCTTCAGTGGGATGATGGGTCCAATAACTATCATGTTAATAATTATCTCTGATAGTCAAACTCGTTAGATAGTGACCCACTAGGCGATGTTCCATGTCTACCCTTTTTCCCCATGCACTTGTTTAAGACTGGGGGTTGATTTATTTATAGTTTATTGGATTATGAGTAATAAATTTTCTGAGTTGTCATGTTTAATAGAATACCTCTATCAACCACGAAACCTATCAAAACTATCATGTTAATAATTACCTCTGATAGTCCACCAACTTGCCAATCCTCTTTAATAGGATGGCAGGTCCATAAAACCATCACGTTAACAGTTACCTCTGGTAGTCCATCAACTTGCCAATCTTCTTCAATAGGATGACAGGTCCATAAAACTATCACGTTAATAATTACCTTTGATAGTCCATCAACTTGCCAATCTTCTTCAATAGGATGGTGGGTCCACAAAACTATCACGTTAACAATTACCTCTGATAGTCCATCAACTTACCAATCTTCTTCAATAGGATGGCAAGTCCACAAAACTATCACGTTAACAAATACCTCTGATAGTCCACCAACTTGCCAATCCTCTTCAATAGGATGGCGGGTCCACAAAACTATCACGTTAACAGTTATCTCTGATAGTTCAACAACTTGTTAATCTTCTTCAATAGGATGACAGGTTCACAAAACTATCACGTTAATAGTTACCTCTGATAGTCAAACTCATTAGATAATAGCCTATCAGGTGATGTGCCACTATTTCGACTTCATGGATAGTACCCCACTAGGCGATGTACCTCGTCTACCTCTTTTTATTCCCATGCTAAGTCCTAATAAAGACTGGGGGTTGGTTACTTAGAATCTATTAGATTAAGAGTAACAAATCTTTCACATCGTCGAGTGAATATTACACTTCTGACGATCATCACCCCCATAGAGTATGAATGCAGCTTGCATCACTCCCAATTTGTCACGTTAATAATACACCTCTGATAATTAACTTATCAATCATTGTCAATAGGATAACAGGTTCTCAAAATTGCTCAAATCGTAATCTTCCTCAGCAAGACACTAAGTCTTCAAAATCTTATTTAAATCACAAGTATCAAAATTCATTACTTCTAGTGATAAACTCACCTAACAAGTTTCCCTAGCGATACGCTAATTCCCAAAATCTTGTGCAAGTCACAAGTACACATTCTCTTGTCATGTTAAAACCAAACCTCTGACAAATCAACTTATCAATCCTCTCCAATAGGATGATAAGTCCACAAAGTTGCTCCGATCGTAACAAATTCGTGTCATGTTAACACCACACCTCTAACAAATCAACTTATCAATCCTCTCCAATAGGATGATAAGTCCACAAAGTTGCTCCAATCACAACACAAATTCCTATCAAGTTAACACCACACCTCTGACAAATCAACTTATCAATCCTCTTCAATAGGATGATAAGTCCACAAAGTTACTCCGATCGTAATAAATTCCCGTCATGTTAACACCAAACCTCTGACAATTAACTTATCGACTCTCGTCAATAGAGCGATAGGTCCTCAAGGTTGCTCCGATCACAACAAATTCTTGTCATGTTAATCCCACACCTCTGATAAAATTCACTTATCGACTCTCCCTAATAGAGTGATAGGTACTCAAAATTGCCCTGATCGTAATATTCAATCTTGTCACGTTAATATCATACCTTTGACAAAATTAATTTATCGACTCTCCTCAATAGAGTGATAGGTCCACATACCCGTCAAGTTAATATCACACCTCTGACGACCAAATTAACTTATCGACTCTCTTCAATAGAACAATAGGCTCATAAAATATTATTAGGTTAACATCACACCTCTAACAGTCAAATCCTCTCTAATGAACTTGTTAATCCTTTTTTTAACAAGAATAGAAAGTTTCTATCATAAAATCCTCAGTGGATTAAAGATTTTCTGGAATTATCCTAGTGATAATAAAGAAAATTTCTGAATTTCACTCTAAGTAAAAATTCATGCCAATTTAATACTACACCTCTGGCCCTTCCAACTTTCTTTCAGTGTTTCAAGTAACACAGGAAGAAACAGTGACAAAGTCTACGTATTCAATATCGTAGCCAGTGATTATCATCTCTGAATCCATGCCTTACACGTATGGGGGACTTTATCTCGATTCCTAAATAGAGATAAGTATGCATCTAAAACATGCTGTCGGGTGGTTCATTCCCGCAATAATGGCAAAGTCTACGTATTCAATATCATAGCACCAAAATCCATGCTTTTTATGCATAGAGGACTTTATCTCGATCCCTAATTAGAGATAAATCTACATCTAACACATGCTGTCGGGTAGCGTATTCCCGTGAAAATAGCAAAGCTCACGTATCAACATCGTGGCATGTCGTTATTAATAATGCTAAAATCCATGCCTTACACGCATGGGAGACTTTATTTCGATTCCTAATTAGAGATAAGTTTACACCTAACACGCGTTGTCGGTTAGTATTTTCCCATAAAAATGACAAAGTTTATATATTCAAAATCATAGCATCAAGTCTAAGAGGGTTCATTCTCTTAGTACAACGTTACATGTGAAACGGATTCAAATAATTCACATGCTAGCCCGACTCAAACGGTAGTCGGTAAAGGCTTATCAAATCAGTTGATGACTGAGGGTTTGCTAAAAATCCTATATATGTTTACAGGCTCATCAGCTTAATGGATGAGAGCCGAGACTTAAAACAGATGAGCTAAAGACAAGTCTCAAAGCCTTAGTCAAAAAATGTATGAGAGTCACCTCCGCGTCTCAAGTCGAAACGTCAAGGTTAGACCCGCATTGTAAACACCAAAACGCCGAGGTCACACCTGTGTTCCAAATTCAAAATGCAAGGGTGAGACCTGCGCCTCAAGTTCAAAACGCAGGGGTCCAACCTCGTATTCCAGAAGTAGGATTATGATGCATACCTTCACACAGGTCTTGCGTAGCAAATCCCTTCAACCAAGATACCTTCGAAGCGAATGCAGAGAACGACTCCTTTATAACAAGGAATCAAAAACTCCAGGATTAGGGTTAAGATCCAAAGTATTCCGAAAATTCGTCCAAGTCAACCGCGAACTTTTGAAAACTTTGGAGGGAGTTCTGTAGGCTGTCTAAAAATCACAATAGATAGATGATCCCTCATCAAACACCAATGATGAAAATTACAATCTGACGACTTCCAGAAGGCTATAATTTGAAGACTTTCACGTAGATCGATGAAGGTTACAATATGATGACTTTCACAACAACCAATAAAAACTCTAGTTTAACAGCCTTCACAATCAACATCGGGAGTGACAATCTAACAACTCTTATATTTTTGAGCAGCCAAGGCGAAGATCACTCAACAATGGTTTGTACAACGCTCTACAGAAGAAGTTATAAGTCATTAGCTCCTTCTAAAACGCGGAATTCACCTTCATGTTTTAGTTCTTGAAACGCAGACAACCCCCGTGTTTCCAAACCTCAGCAAACAAAACACGAGCGGCGCTCGCATTTTTCAACATCTAGTGGGAGCCCAACTCCGCGTCTCCAGTCTAAAACGCTTCACCTTCGTGTTTTTCAACATCCAGCAGGTACCCAACTCCACGTCTCCAGTCTAAAACGCGGAGTTAGGGTCCTGAACGCCAACCTGGGTGTTGTTTGACTCATTCAACATGAGCTGAACGGTTCCAAAACTGTTTTCCACAATTTGGGGGCAGTTACATTCCACTTAGGAGCGTTTTAAAAGGTAGTTACACCTCTTAATCCTCTATAAATAACTGAAAATCAATTCAGTTCAAGGGTGGAAGCGGAGGGGATTTGGCTCTCAGTTTTGGTTGGCTTTTCAGATCTAGAAGGCAGCAAATGGCATCTCCAATTCATCTTCTCTTTTGGCAACAAAGAAGAAGTCTCTCGAGCAGATCATCGTGGAACTTTCATACTTGGCTTGTCAAATCAATTTTCGGTTAAATCAACTCTTTCATAGAGTTTCAAACTCGTTCTGAGTTATCAACTCGTTCAGAGTTTTAAACTTTCCATGCAAGTTCTCCATAGCGTCAAATCGTGAGGAGGAGATACTGTTCCAGTGAATCAAGACGTTTGAATCGTCAACGGAGAGCAAACTCGACACATGCATTCGAGGGAGACACTTCATTACCACCGTGAAGAACCCAAAATTAAACAAAGAGGAGAATATATATCATTTCTCCTCTCTTTTGTAATCGGAAATCCAAATTGTAATTAAGATCAAGAGAATATAAGTCAATTTTCTTTCATTCTTTTTACTACAAAATTTCCACCAAACAAGGTCGAAGCGTGAGGCTTGAGAAATAGCACCATGTAGAAAAGATAAGGCGAAGTGAACTGAGTGAAAGAGAGGAAATGAAGAGCGGCAGCTAGGAGAGGAAATGAGTTTAGGCCTTTAGGATTTGAGTCTTTGTTTCTTTGGGTTGGGGACGGGTCGGGTAGGGTTTGAGAATTACAAACTAAGACTTGTAGTATATTCGGTCGGTTCGGGTTAAAAAGTTTTCAACCTGACCCGAACCGTCCTACTAATAAAACCATTTTTTTCGGGTCGGTTCGGGTCGGTTCGATCGGTTTTTTTTGTTTGGATCGTACCATGCTCAGACCTACTCAAACCTTCAATAGTTTCGTATTTATTTCCTAAAATCATTGAAATTGCCCATCAGTCCCTTAAACCTTAATGGGTCGTCTAAATTTGTACCTCAATGACCATAAATACCGTCAAGTTATGTTTCCCTTAAAATTCATGTATTCACATCACATCATATCATATCATATCATATCATATCATACTCTTTATAAAAATGTGATTTTGAAAAAAAAACTTTATATTGTTAATATTACCCTTAATCATTTTGGATATTACATATTAATCTTATCCAAATTAATAATACATATTCAAATGTTTTGAAAGCTTGGTGTTGTCATAATCTAGAAACCTAAAAAGGTATTGGTGTATGCTGAAAGTTTTTAACCAAAATTTGATATGAATAGAGATCAAATAGTCATTAAGGTAAAAAAAAAAATCTTTTGATCACAATTTGAAGAAATGAATTAATATATGAGAGAGAGGTGATATAGTTGTATATTTTGTAGGATTTTATAAGATAAGTTTCATCTAAATTAAATATCAATTACAGTTATCATGAATTTCAGCTACTATGTATCAATTAGTGAAGAGATGTGGTAGTGAAGAAAAACTATATATTCAATTAGTCATTTCATAGCTTGCTAACCTTAACAATTCAGAACATAAACAGATGGAATATAATAAATGTAATATCTGGAAAAATTTTATAACCAAATCCATGACTCCTGGTATATTATATTTCATTAGAGTCTATTAACCAATCAGCATGTGGTAGTGAAGAGACAGCCCAAGGCCAGCCTGGCCCATTTTCTACTCTGAATACTTATCGTTTATCATTGTTGTATTAATTAACTAAAACGGCAGATAAGACTAGCAAAAACAGCTAAAAGGTTTTTTTTTAAATCGTAGTCCTAGTCCGTCAAACCTCCAGTAGTTTCATATTTAGTTCCTAAAATCATTGAAATTGCTCATCAATCCCTTAAATCTTAACGGGTCTTTTAAATTTGTACCTCAATGATCATAAATACCGTCAAGTTATTTTTCCCTTAAAATTCATGTATTCTCATCATATCAATACTAAGAAACAGATATGAGTCCTGATAGAATATGTAATTGAGACAATTGAGCTAAAAAAGTTCTAAATTGCAAGAATAATCAGATGATACGGAGAATGAAACTTAAATAAAGATGATTCTGATACTAATAAAAAAATTTAAAAACATGAGCACATCTTCAATTATGTGAAATAGTCAAAGTTAATTATAAAGCAAGTATGTCTCTAAAACAACAAGTCGCTCTACTAAGAAAAGGATATATACCGACAATAAATTTATCAATTAGTCATTTCATAGCTTGCTAACCTTGACAATCCAGAACATAAACAGATAGAATATAATAAATATATTTTCTTGAAAATTTTTCATAACCAAATCCATGGCTCCTGGTATTTTCCTTAGTCTATTAACCTCATAAGGCATCACTATTTTTTTTTTTTTTTTTGGGGGGGGGTGTATTAGATTATTAAATTGTGTATGATATTAAAATTAGGATACTATATTTTAAATTTTCGCAAATATTAAGATGACAACATGGGACTAGATGAGAATCAAATTATTTGCACAAATTACATTTTTTCTATAAAAGGATCTTGACCTTCATGTATTATTTATTGTAAACTATACTTAATGTGAATTGACCATGTACTTTTGACTTTGATCGTGATAGTATTTATGCTTTTGATTAACTAAATAGGTATATAAAAAATAAGTTATTTTACTTTCTCGCATGGAAATGGAAAAACATTTCACAATTGAGTTATAATAATGAAATAAATAAAAAAACAATCGTGATATTTAGCGACCTACAATGCACATGCATCTGAACTAGTAACCATAAAAGTTATAAATTTAGGGGCATTTGGGTCATTGAGAGACAATTTTGAAAGAACATTTAGAATTTGAGGGACTTATGAGCAATTTCAAAGATTTTGAAAAGGTATTATGGAATTATTGAAGAATTGAGGGACTAGTATCTAAAATATTCATATGGTTTTTTATACATAAACCCAAACTAGCTGAGGTTATACATGTATTTCCAACCCAAAATTAGATTTGTTAATTTGAACTGAGGGTCTAAATATCGATGACTCAGATGTAAATAACTTAAAAAGATTTGAAGGGGTCTAGTTTCAAAAAATCGATTTCGAGAAACTAACATGAAACTACAGATAATTTGAGAGGTGTGCGCGCTCAAACATGATTAAGATTCGTCCTCTATAAACAAAAAGGTTTAATTCATAGAGTTAATAATAGAAATGAAATCTTCCTATCCAAAATAATAAATAATAATAATAATAATAAATAGAAATGAAATCTCAACGTTCAACTAGATGTTTATGATTGAGGCTAACCCGTTTGGTACGAAGGTGACAACGGACCATATACGTATTTTGAATGGTAAAAAACATCTAGTTGCCAATCTAATCATTTTAGTTTGAATTTGGACCAACGAGAGGACTGCACATCCGCAATATGAAAATTAACATAACATTATAGCATAATACAACAAAATAACCTTAACATCAAGCTCTTCTCCTGGCAAATAATACCCACCAGCACAAGAGAAACCAATACAACAGCAAAATAAAGAAAATAGGTTAAGAAGAAAAAAAGCTGAAGTTACATTTAAGATCTTCTATACATTCTTCTCAATCTACTCAAGTCTCTGAATTCTGGGACGCCGAAACGGATCCCAAGCTCCTATACATCTCAGAAGAAGCAAGCGCAAAGTCTGACATGGCCCTAAAAAGCTCGGGCAAATGCGACTTCAGACTCCCAAGAGACTTCTCTCTAACCTGTCTACAGAGCTTCTGATGAGCTTCAATCTCATCATCCAGTCTAGTCTTCAAAGAATCAACCACAAATTTCCTCTCTGCCACCAAATCCTTCTGATTTGCAACCTCAGGATTCTCCCCCTCGATATCCTCACCCGTTGCTGCCTTCTTCTGTGAATGCTTATGATACCAATCCTCAAAAGCCCTAGATTTCCTCATGTACTCTTTCCTAAGCTCTTCACACTTCTCTTTTTGCTTCAATTCTTCCTGTTGTAGAAGCATTATAGTGTTTGTAACCGCCACAAAGCTCTGAATCGCGTTCTTGGCTAGCTCATCCGGAAGTTTCTCCATGTGCTCATGCCAAGATACAAGGAGATCTTGGATAGGGGGATGGTGGACTCTTGGAGGTGATGAGACCTTCTCTTTTAAGTTGCTTTCTATTGGGATGAGGTTGAGCTTCAGCCAGCTGTTGAGGGCTTGGATGTACTCTTTCTGGTGGCTTATGAGCTTTTGAAATTGAGATTGCCACTCTCGGATGACATCGTGGAGCTGGACTGTGCGGCCGTGGTGGTGTTCAGTTGTTTCCCTGACGGTGGTTAAGATGTCAAGGTTTTTGATGCCGTTGACAATCTTGAGCTGGCTGTCGTGGTGAGAATACATTGTTTCCCACATTTTTGCCATCCTAATTAAGAGACGGCATGACAGTTCTTAATAGAGAAGATGGAACGATGTATTTTCAATAGTTTGGTGGGACAATTAAAGGTTTTTGATGGAACAATGTAAACTACCTGTAAATTACATACATGGGAATTTTCAATAGTTTGGTGGGATTCAGTATAATTTTAAGAGTTCGAGGGGATTTGTGAAATTCATCCAAACAGAATTGCAGACAGGAAAAAAAAAAAGTGTAATGCTTTGCTCACTCTGGGGCTCAATTCTCGCAAGTTTCTTGGAAGAAATAAGATGTATCGGACACAAGTATTTGCAAATAAAAATGACTCCAGAAAAAAACAGTTGATTTCACAACCAGATGGGGAGTGCTAGATTAGGTGATCGACTATCAGAAAATAAGACGCGTGAATTAGTCTAGGAAAAGTTTGGCTGTCAATAGAAGTGTCCATGTAAGGCAGTATCTGAGGCTTTGAAAATGATAAGGGAAATTTTTCCAAGAGTTCAGGGAAAACAATGGTTAGACCATGCAGAAGGTGCTTTTTTAAATAGGACTGATTTCCTGCAACAACGCTTTTTCCAACAGTATTATTTGCATTAGGGAGAAGAATAGGGAACTTCTACAGTCAGGATGTTCAAACAGGGCAACGCTGATGAAAACAGGCGCCACTTTATACAATGTGCCAGGTTATCTAGTACTGCATTACGCCATATATATAACTATGCTAAACAACAAAAAATTGGTCAAATTCCAACGTAGCCAGTGGTGGATGGGGGAGGTAAGGCCCGATATTGGTAAACCAGTGACGATGAAATACCACTTACCTAGTGGCAGTGATAAGATGGTGACAGATTCATAAAAGTTTAGTAGTAAGCTGATAACTTAGGTCTCCAATAAAGTAAAGAACCCATTAAATGGGACCACAAACAACGACAAGGTACATGAATCCTGTTCTTCCTCCTAGTCATGTTCTTTTAAAGGTCATGTCCAAAATTAACAAGTATCAAATTTTGGGATTTCTAAATTAACTACAGTCCCATACTTTTTTGGCACATTTATTGATCTCCACTGCATTGCTCAACCCATCAAGATTAATTCTGCCTCATTCTGTATTGAATGCAAGAAGAAAATTTGTAAGATATTTTTTTGTGGGCCAGAGGGACTTGGCCGGGAGTGCTTGGCTGGCGGTGCTGGCCGAGAGAAAGCATGACAAAGTTGCTGGCCGGAGGAGAGAGTGGCCGGAGGTGCTGGTAAGAAGAAGCTTGGGGCGCGGGTTTTCTTTTTGGGGGGGGGAGGGGGGGGACCTTGCCGTGGGTGCTTGGCCACTCTGGGGACACATCGATGGCTCTGCAAAAGCCCCTGTCCTACCACCTATAACAACGGACACCTCCAAGGATGTTGCTGCCCTTGCCTCCTATGAGACTGCCCAGATGACCTGGACTATCGCTGAGGATTGTGTCATTGCAACAATTATTCAATCAGTCTCCCTAGCCATTCGACTTCAGCTTGAGCGATTCGACACTACATCATCTCTATGGGGGTATCTCAAACTTTTCTACACGCAATCAAATGACGCTCAAGAGTTTCAGCTATATCAAGAAATCGTCACACCACTCAAGGTGATCGCTCGATCCGCGTGTTCAACAACTACATCTCTGACCTCTAGAAGCGGCTCGCCGCCCCCCAAAACCACTCTACCAGACCCATCTTCCAAGACTATCTACTTGAGCAGTAGAGATCGCTAGCACTTATATCAATTCTTGATGAAGATTCGATCAGAGTTTGAGTCCATTCGCAGCCAACTCATCCATCATTCTCCCCGACCAATGTTAGAGACAGTCGTTGCTGAACTACAAGCTAAGGAAACACGCCTCCAGCTGACTACTCTCGCCACCAGCCCTGGCTCAATCCTCACCGCATCACGAGCATCATCCTACCGTGGTCTCTATCCTCAACCAGCGTAGCAACCTCGACCACAACCCCCCACGGTCACGCAGAAGCAGTCTAGACCCCCACCTATAAGCAAAAAGTGGTGCGACTTCCACCGAGCATGGGGACATCTAACACACAAGTCTCGTGCATGACTAATTGCTACCTCCCCTACCACACCCCCGTCCGCACCATCACTCTGCGCCGATCTATTGTGGGTGCTTCATCCCTCTAATGCATCCCCCGTTATAGGTCCACCTGCCATCTCCCACTCCACCTATTCCAAAAACAGCTGGGACTGGCTGTAGTATAATGTTCGTTCCCCTCCTGGCCAAGCACCCACCGGCCCCACCAAAGCTTCTTCCGGCCACGCTCTCCTCCGCCCAACAACTCGGTCACACTTTTCCTCAGCCAGCACCCTTGGCCAAGCTCCCTCTGGCCAAGCTTTTCCCGGCTAGCACTCCCGACCAAGCTCTCTGTCCAAGCTCTCACCGGATAGCTAAGCCCACACCATCTCTGTCCAAGCCCTCACAAGACAGCACCGCTCACTCCATCTCGACAAACTGCCTTTGGAACCCAAATACAATTTGAGAGGGGGTGTTAAATATAGTAGTTAGGCTCTCTTATTTTATTTTACTTTAGTCTCGCGTTGTTTAGGATCCTAGAACATCTATCGTTGCTCTTGTATCTAAACACTTCAATGCAATCAATAATATTGTCAATTTCTCTCAAATCCTTCTATACTTATTAGGAACAGAGGACAAGCAGCACGAAACATCTAGGAGATTTGTTGCACAGAGGAATTCTTGAAGTAAAAAATTAATAGTTGAATGTCATAGACAAAAATAGAATAAAATAGGGTCTGGGAAGAAAAGAAATTCAGGATTAAGTATACACAGCATGGACAAAGAGAAGGAAAATTTAAGATAATTCTGTATTTCAGCTTCAAATAAAATGGCCTCCCTTTATGTATAGAGTTATCACAATATCAAATTGATGGTGATGATGCCTTAATTCTTTACTAGATTGACATATAGTTAGGGTTCTCGCTAAGGTAAAGATAGGCATAGAAACAAGATTGGTGTTAGGGTAAATTCCTCAAATGATTTCACATTTTTAGGTCATGTGAACATTTTAACTAAGAACCCCTTATACCCCTGGCGGCAAAACCGGCGGGGGTATAAGGGGTATTAAGGGAGCCAGCTGTCTAATTCTTAAAGATATAGGAGAATTAGTGTCACTTTATAAATATGTGGAGGTCAATTGGTTGTAGGTAAGAATATAGGAAGGTAATCAGAAATTTTCCCCAAAAAGAAACCAAGAAGGATAATTTAGTGAAATGAAAGGCATTTTTAAATTTGCAACTGCATAATACATACACAGTTGCAAGCAACTTACCCATCAACAAGCTCAACTAATTTTGGGTACAGCTGATCATCCCGCAAACGCTGGATTTCATGCACTGTTGAGTCCATGGACTGCATATCAACTATGTATCTTGTATGCAGATGACTAACAGCTGCTTTAGTTTTTTCAATTGATTCAGCATTGGCACCACGCCTCTTTTGCTTATTCAGTAAAGCCACCTTTCTCTGGTATTCAATTTTCATTAGTTCCCCTGCCTGCCATCAGCAAAAATAACATTAGAATCAGCACTTGTTAAGAGTTACTACAAGCAAATAACCATGCCACAATAAGAAACCTTGAAATGCGAACAAAATTTGAAGTAATATGACAATGGCAATTGTTTCATGTCTGGAACATAAACCTACAATAGATTGCTTATGAAAATTAGCATAAACACTATACACTAGAAAAAAACTTTGCAGTCGATCAGACAAGCTTTTCTCGTAGTGAATAGTCATCTGTGATCATAATAATCAGTGTAAATGAAATAGTAGGTACAATATGTAAAACACTAAGGAATAAGGATAGTTTCTAGTCCAATTCATTGGGCATCTCTTTCTCGCAGTGAAAGAGATAACCTGGCAAATTCCTTCTTTCCTTAATGCCTCGTGTTTGGGAACGTAAAGGATCATGATTGGGAATGAAAGGAGAGACTCGTCTTCTCATTTAAAAATATTTTAACCATGACATAGTTAGCCTACCCAAATTAAGTTAAGATATAACCGAAGGTAGACTACTAAGTTTTGTGCCTAAAGGATGGAATCTATGAAGAGCTAAACTACTTCCAATATCAGCAATAGTTTCTTACGAGGACATATGTTGATACACTTTCTCATCTGCTCAGGCAATAAATTCTACTTTGCAGAATAAAAGGTAGCTTTCTGTTGGAATTATCAGTTATTCTTTCCATAAAAGTAGTCGCAAGGAGGCAAATGCAATAAATTTTGGTGGTCATTGGCACTGAAGGTGATAGCTAACACATTTGAGCATGATGTCCGCATGCTAGCACGATGCACATGTGCTAGGTAGGTGTGTCTTGGAGGAGGAGAAAGAGTTATTATTGAGTAATTGTTGGAAATGTCTTGAAATCAACCTTCCCATGCTTTAGACACCAATACTTCATGATAAGAAGAATAAAAGCTTGAATGGAATGACAAACCAGACCTAAATCCTGTGTACTAATCCATAAGAATTTGATTTTCATCCTAACAAGAACACCTCAACACTTATTATCCATGGAATTCTGAATGTATGTATCGGTAGAACAACCATATTATTGACAGATCCACCTATATATACGATGATTTCTGGTATGGGCAACCTCGGAGTTCGAGACTAAGGTGAATATTTTTAGTATGTTCGATGATCATAATTGTTGAAGGTTTTCCCAATGAAATGATTCGGAGGGTTAAAATTATAGCAGCCAGGGGGATATTTCTTGAAAACCAGAAGGCACTGCAAACCTAAGGCTTTCTCTTTTCTTCAAAATTGTCACCTTTATTTGCCCATTTAAGGTTATTCTTTATTGATAGGTAGATAGGTTGTTTCAACTATTGAGAGAGAGAGAGAGAGAGAGAGAGAGAGAGAGAGAACATTGTTAATTGGAGGTCAATCCTTTGTTGTACGTACTGCAGTTTATTAGCCATGGTTACATAGGATATTCTGTATTTCTGGTTGCCTTTGCTTAGTGCACTTTTCATCTCTCTGGTTATTTTTAACAGCAGAGTAGTTCTAACCAGTAGGCACTAAAGAATTGACCACTGCTCTTCTCTCACTCTCATGCCTTGTCATTCGCCTATGACAGTTCTCCTTTCTTCTCTAAAAGATGTGTGCTCGCATTGATCTCTCCCAATCTTCAAATTTATTAGCATTACTAGAGGAGTTTTACCATGGTTTCTCACTCCAAATGATAGCTCGGGGTAACTCTCGAATTCGCAGAACTATCAATGTGCCATAACTTACTAGTGCATATTGGATGTGAGGCTATTCCCTTTAGGATTTTGAGTTCATTGGTCTAACCCTAGAATTAATGGGGCACCTTTTAAGTACCATTTCGTTTTGTGGACTGCTCAGCAAGCAATGACATCAAAAACCAAACAGAGAGTATGTGGTGTCCAACTAGTTATGAAATATGTACTACATACGGTCTAATATGTAATATCTTCCATTAACTTGAATTCAATTGCTAGCGGATACTCCATGGGGTAAGGTTTAGAATTATATGACTTTATACTACTTAACTTAGCTTGAAAATATCCATAATGGCTCCTGCACTTAACTGATCAGAGAGATGCTTAAGGTGACCTCAAGCCCAGATATATTCCACAAGAAAACCCCATTTTCAGTTTTGGGTATGAGAGGAAGTTGAATAATCACATCACTGGTCAAATGTAGCAAATATTTCAATCAGAGAGTCAAATACAATGAGAACTATAACTTTCATTAGTTATCAAACTTTGGGATCTACAAGAACTCAAATGTTCCCTCTTAAATCTTTTATTTGATAAGACCGAAATACAGAAACATGTTTAACAGATTTCATTGATAGTATAAGGCATCTGTTGGGTGTGGATTCCCTTCTTATGTGGGAAAATTCAAGGTTTACATTAAGGGCAGAGTTTGGGTGCAGGGACAGTGCACAGTAGTGCGTCTGGTAGAATCAGCCTAGCGCAGATGGTATCAACCACCAAGGGCTCAAGGGTGTCAGGACGGTAGCGTCGACTGGACTTTGGCTCGAGAGCAGGAACAGCAAGCTGTAGCATTGATTGCCTTTGCTCAGGAACATGGCGATAGTGCTCAATGGTGTCGGCTGGTTGGGTACGAATCAGGAAACCAAATCCTGTTTGATTTGGATTTGTTGATAGTTTAGGTTTGCTATGTTTGCATGGAAAACTCTATATATATATATGGGTTTCCATTAGATCCAAATACAATATAGAGAATATAGAAAACACAAAGGGGGGAGAGAGGGGAGGAGGAAGATGATTGCGGATCAATTATGTTGGTAAAAGGATTCACTAGAGTTGTAAAGATTTCAACATAGTGGAAGCTCTTTCACTGGGTGTGAACGCCTCAAGGTTTTTTCTCATTAAAAAGTGCTTGTGTTATTGTGATTGACTGATTTCTTCTTCAGTTGTTTGTTGATTAATCTATTATTGTCGCTTCTCACAGTCAGTAATTGAGAGGGGGGGGGGGGTCCGCCTTCTTGTCAAGATGCCCAAGACACCTAATCATACCATGATTATAAACTTGCGAGTATATAAATTAATCTAAATTTAGTAAACTAGTAAATGTTAATGCCAACTACTATAACAAAAGACCGACTAACTATTTTTGCACCATTACAAGTGTTACAATATCATGCTCAAATGGAGTACTTTTCTGTCAAAGTAACAATGGCCTTGGTGCTAAGGAAAAATATACTTAACATATCGGAAGAAACAGAATATACTCAAAGTTTATGTGAATAGCTAACACTTGAATTATAAATGATAATTAAGATTAATTTTTGGTTTAAGGAAACTTACCTTCACTTCTTCATATAGTTTCTTTTCCCATGCCAGCATCTTATCTAAAACAGTTGCATGTGTTTCCCATTCATCGTTATCAAAATCATCTCTCCCATCAATTGTATTATGCATTCCTTTGAATGACCTATTCCATGTTATGACCCGCATGACTCTGGCAGAATGATCAATATGCCCTGCAATCAAGATATGTATAATTTAATTACAGCATCTAATTGAAATAACACAATTCAAGAACGAAGGAAATTGCAAGCAAATGGAACAAATATGTAAAACAAGGTAGGTTGTGAAAAGCTTAAACCTGTACCTTCTAATGACCGTCAAGCTAAAATTGAAACAAACTATAAAGGAGGTGTACAGCATGATTGGAAATGAAATTCCAATTTCCATGTAGATAGCAATATAACCCGGTACGCTAAACAAGCAAGTGTTGAAGCACATAAGTGCACATTTAAATACAATGAACAGTCTGCAACTTAACTTGAAACTGACTATAATGGAGGTACAAAGCATTATGAGAAGTGAAATTTCCATCAAATAACAATTAAGCCCAGTGCACCTAACAAGCTAGTGTAGAAGTACATAGCCACACATTTAAATACAATAAAATAAGGAAAATTACACAAAGACATCATACGAAAGGGGCAACAAAACAGCTAAAATCAGCATATGCTTTGCTAATTCCACACAAAAAGTAGCATGGATTTGATCGAGAATATATATTTCATCACGCCTGAAATACAAATTGTACTACTGATCTTAAAATCAAGATCATCCTACTTTGTTAGGACTAGGATATATTATATTGTCCATAAATAACCATCACATTAGGGCAGAACATAAGCTTGAACCATAAATGAATTTGAACAACATAACCTCAGATCCGAAATAAAGTTCAACTCCACTTTACAGAAATTCCCTACTAGGATAGGTAAATAAATTTCAATTGATGGAACATATCAATATCGAAGACAGTTTGAAGGCAAAATAGAAGAGAAATGTAAATCTAAATAAGATAAAGTTAAGAATGAATTCAACATAGTCATTTTTCGTTCTTATTCAAAGTGTCGGCTTGAGAAATGAAACCTAGAACATTGATTTACTCTATTTCGCCATTTTTTTGGCACTAAGTGGGAGCACTTAGTCTTAGATAAATTAGATTGATAATGACTTATTAACCAATTTTTTCCATTCATTCATTCCAGACTTATGAAATTTCTCATCCCTTGGTTGGGAATCAAATATTCCTCGTGTCGTCCAATAATTCTTGGTTATATCCCTAAGATCAGGATAGGTACCCAAATATTGAAGTACAAATCTCTAATGATACTTGTTGACTAATTGATTTTGTGATAATTAGTAAAAAGAACATATGCTTGAGGCAAAGAAGATAAGTCACAAGAAATGTTAGAATCTCTGGTACTAATATTAGTATTAGAAAATAACTTTATACTCAAAAAAAGAGTTAATTATATTTTGATTTATCTTTTCAGTTCCTTCTTGATTTATTTGAAAAGTTCTCCATGCAATGGACTCATACATTTTGTTCGTGGTCATAGCTGATAGCTGCATAGTTTGTTTCTCAATGTAGCATCCGCAAGTTGTCTCTAACTGATAGAAAATCTTTCACATTATATTGTATATTTATTGGAGAGGAAATTACTTCTTAAAAAGTAAGAACAAAATGAGTTGTGCTATCTAGTGATGAGTCGGAGTAACGACTTATGGTTGATACTACCTGCAAGCTAATTTGATTAGGACTCTTTGATTGAATTTATCATCAGTTTTAGACCAACTATGAGATTATTCTGTGATAATCAGGCAGTGATTCACAGTTCTAGTAATCCTGTTTTCCATGAATTAAACATCCACATTCAAATGTACTGTCCTTTGCTTCGAGAAAGGATAACCAGAAAGGTCGTTGAAATGAAACATATAACATTCATTAATCGGCACTCGGCAGACAGATCTTTTGAAGAAACCACTTGGAAGATCACAAGTTCCTTTTACATGTGACCAACAGGGTATGTACAATGTATATTCTTCAGTTGAAAGGGAGTGTTGGGAAATATAAAAATAAAGTGTCTTATGCATAATAGTGTTTTCATTATATAATAGGTAATGATAAGATGAAGTTTTGGGGTTTTAAGATTTAGTTCCATGTTTGAAAATTCTATAACCGTAATATGTTTTCTTTATTGTGAGCAAAACTTTTGAGTATCCATCTTCGGAATTAAGATCTTACTCAACATGACATGTTGTAAGTAGCTTTGAATACATTTTATCTGCTACTAATAGAATAATTCTTGACATAGCTTTCCAAATAAACGACCAATCTCCTACATTCAGACAAAATGAAGAAGGACCACCGTTGCAAAATGTACCTCTATTGTCCGCAAAGTTCGAGTGATAATGCATCCTATTTGCCTCCAACATCTTCGAAACTTCATGTGCACCCTCCGACGCCTTCAAGAAATGATCATCCAAATCCATCAGCACCTGCAACAAGCTCACACTCATCTTCTCCATCACCCCCGTCCTATCAACCATCTTCCCCTTCTTCATCTCCACGGCACCCTCAGACGCTGCATGCTGATGGTGCACATTCACCGCCGTCTTCTTCTCGGGCCTCAGCGACAGCCCTTCTGGCGGCGTCATCATCGGAGGCGTCTCCGGCGGTGGTGGAGGCGGCAGCGGCGGATCCATCACCCCCTTCTCCGGCGTCACCGGCTCCTCAATCTCCTCACCCTGCAAAGAACCCCCTTGCAACCCATCATAATTCGCAAAGAAATAATCCCAAGTCCCCATCCTCGAATCCGGCGGCGGAGGAGGCGGCGGATCCGGCGTCGATTCAGGGGCTTTCTCGTCATTCCTCTGCTCCCTCCTCTCCTCAGTCTCAGCCTCCTCCTCAATCTCCTCACTGATAGTAGCGTCTACAGGAACCTTCGAATGCTGAAACTTCTTCGGGATCTCCGGCATGCTCGCCGCTCTCTTCAGCGGCGACGGCGAGAAATCGGGCAGCGGCGGAGGCGGGGGCGGGAGAGATTCGATCGGGGCCTGGACTGCAGAAACCGAGGCCGCCGACGACGAGGCGACCGTCGTAATCGACGATTGAGTGCTCGGATGGTGGGATTCTCCATGGCCGAAGTCGCTGAGCGCGGCGCCGGAGTTCTTGAGCGCCATTGTGTAGGAGGAGTGAGCAGCAGCGAAGGCGTTGCGGGCGGTGACGGCATCGCGCATGAACTGCTTCCGATCCTTGCACCTCGAGACCGATTCCTCGTTCTCGATTCGAGATTGAGCGCAGCCCATTGACGGAGGTTGAAGAGAATTAGGGTTCCGAGCGTGGGAATTTTTTTTTTTTGGGGGGGGTTTATTTTGATTTTGTGTTTTTGGCTCGCTAAATGAGGGTTAAAAATTTTAGACTAGACGTTAGCGGGGCCCACACGTGGGCTGGACGCTTGGAGGTTTGCGAGGGGGGGGATAACAGGTTTTTTTGAAACCGGGAAGGGGTCACGAGCTGCTGTTGGCAGTGAGTGGGGCCCGCATACACCCAGGATTTTCGGGTGGGGTGAGAGCACTTTTTTCTTTTGACTTGCAGGGACCGTTTGGTTGTTTTTTTTCTTGAAAATATTGTAGTTGTCCGCCACAGTATTTGGTTGCTTTCGCTCGAAAGTATTGTACTGGTCACGCTACAATACTTTTTCACACGTTTACGCTCTCCGGTCGTGAAAATAGAGTGCTCCTGTGGAATGGCAGTAAAAAAAATCACAGCTAGCAGTTTCTAACAAAACCCCCCTAAAAAGGATTGTGATCCTCGAGGAGGTTCTTATGATATCCTCACGAGATCTTAGACTTTAATTTATCAAAGGTCATGATCTTCTTATGAGCAAAAGTAGGGGTAGGATAAGGATGAGGTATTGGTCTTTGATTGATAAATCAAAGGCTAAGATCTCATTATTAGGAGATATTAGAAACACTATGCATTAGTAGAGGATCCTAATTTCCCTAAAGGAGGCATTATGAGTGAAACGTATTGGAGCTGTCAGGTCCATTTTTCTAACTGGTTATTTTAGCTACAGTATCCTTCACCCAAATCACATAAAAGAACCAAACGGGCCTAACCGTGGCAATTGCTATCTTTATTCCACAGATTATGTAACCACTAGTACTGTGCTGCAATGCACGGCTGATTCGGTACATTTGTGCAAAATTAAATTAATCAATACTAACACGGATATACGTATATATAAATCTAGTAATGATATTATGAGATTGTGAGCACAAATCTTATCTTGAGCTAGACTAATCGGCTCATCAAATTCATGATCGGCGCCATATATTTTGCTTAGCGCTTCATCAAATGTATAAGGTAAACTTTTAATGTAATTTAGAGCATTCTAAAATATGAATCAAACTAGTTTGATATATTGATTTTTTAGGCAACTTAACAGCCATCTCTTCTATATATAGCTAAAACAATGATTAAAAACTTCGTAATAATAAAATTTTCTCTACATATAGAGCATCTCATTTTATC
>BQKN01066049.1:603908-676027 GCA_022839385.1 Asparagus kiusianus
TATATATATATATATATAAATATCTATATATATATATATATATATAGCAACATGGAGAACATCGGTACCAAACACAAGTTTTTGCGCTTGGTACCAAGTTCCTACATTTTTCTCATATATATGTGTGCGTAACCAAAAATGAAAACACCTAAATGTAAAAATGCTAAATATCATAACCTCCTTTAACCTTAGATAGTTATAACAAAACTCCCCTAAAAACTTTCAAAATATCAAAAGCCAAAAAAAACCCTTAAGTTTAGGGGTTATCGGAGAAATCCTTTAACTTGAGATTTTATTATAATCCCTCAATTTTAAGGTGATTTTCTGATAAAATCTCAAACTTGAAGGACATTTTTTTTTATAAAATCTAAAAGTTAAAAGAGGAATTTTGTGATGATGCCTATATATTTTTGGATATTTTAAAAGTTAAGGGGGTTTTCCGATAATCATCCAAAGGTGAGGGTGGTTATCTGATATTTGCCTAGTAAAAACTTTCTACTCTTCCACGCAATGTTTGTATGTCACAAACATATATGTGCATAATAAAAATAGATAATAAAACTGTCATAAATTTCCTAATATAAATAGGCCATCGAAAACAATTCTAGAAAAAAAATTGTGACATACATTTATGTTCAATAGAATTTGTTTTAACAAAGAACTAATGCCAAAAATGATATGAGTATATTTAGAAAAATAATAAGCATCATAGCACTAATTTTTTTCCCCCTAGACAACATATTTTACCTTCAAAAATTTTCCACAAGGAGCAATTTTAAGTTAACTTACTTTAGACAAATATTATTCAAACGTAGCAAGAACGTGTTTGCTATCATAAATGCTACTAAAACATATATACATGAAGAAGATGCGAATTTGAACATATATTCTATTAACTTACTTTCTAAATTTCAATTAAAATATCCATAAATCGACTATTTCCAGCATTTTACTTTTCCTTAAAAAAAATTAAAATATGAATGAAGAAGGTATCTCAAACAACTGTGTTGTATGCATGACAGTTATTCAAAACTCGCATTTTTTATCTAAGTTTTATTTTATTTCGTTGCTCAATTGAACCAATCACTGAACATTCTCCCTCTATTTAGCACTTCACTATTCCAGAGGATTGAATTACCGAGTTTATGTGTGAAAAAATTCAGACATTGTTCATTAGTGAACAGCGGTAATCGAAGCCAAATCTCAATAAGGCCTAAGAATGAATAGGAATGGGAAAGTGGGCGTAGTTATTGAGTAGCGGGTGAGTATAGTTTTTTTTAAGGTTTTCTATGTTTGCTCTTTCCATTAGTTTGAATGGAGTACAAATTATTGAGAATGCTTCAAGGAATTCATGACTAGCATAGAGGATGAGTTTCTTTATTAATAGTAATAGATACTTCAAATTTACCTCACATCTTATTTTTTAGAGAACAAATGATTAAAATTTAAAAATATTAAGCACATGTTGGGGAAGACTTATTTTTTGAAGGTTAGAAGTTATGCTAGCTATTAGTGACTTTTAGCTTTTATAATAAAAATATTAAAAAAATTGGGTTGTTTGGTTAAATCTAACTTATTTAAGTAAGCTTGCAAGTTAGTTTTTCAAAAGTTGAAGTATAGCAACTTTCAAAATGTGACCTACAAGCTAATTGTTTTGTATTTTGCCAAACAGATAGCAATAGAGCTAGATTAAAAGCTAGTTTGACAAAAAATTAAGCCGCCACAAGCACCCTCTAAATTATAGCTAGTTGAATCAATTAAACTTAAAAATAGTTGATTTTCAATAAATGACTTGGAAGGACTGTAGATAAGGAAGAAAGAGGACTTTGGACAGAGAAATTAGTTATTTTGAATTTAGTTAACTTAAACAAGTGTTATGTGTGTGCTTATACAAGTGGATTTGGTTTCTTTGATTTGTATATTTTTTTAATGGCCTTCTTTCTAGAAATTGAATTGTATTGAATTTTTCTGGAGTATTATTCCTTCAAGAACATATAACTTGGATTGTAGCTTTGATGATTTTAATTTTAGAATTTTAAATTTAAATTAGATGACTTAAATCAATCCTTTACAATATCTATCTTTTTTAATAACTTTCTTAAAATAAAAATTTTAAAAAATAAAAAAGCTACCTCACTGAACAAGTGTGCATATTTTTTTATTTAAAGTTAGAGAAAGACACATAATGGTTTTTTGAGATATAAGGCTAATAATAAATGAAAAATCTCTTTATCAACATAAAAGGTGCTTTTAAACAATTTCTTTTTTCATCTTTGCTATTTTATGTAGTTCAATTTGTTCTTTCACTCACAGAACAGTAGATCCATATTTTCTTTATAGATAACTTTCATTAAACCCCCTATAACTTTGGGTGTTTAATATTGAAGCCCCAATACTTTTGAAACTCTCATTAAACCTCACAAAACTATCAGCTGAAAAAGTCCTAAATTAACATTATTAGTTCATTTAATGTACATGACCGAAATACTCTCGATAAATTTTGGCAGAAAAGTGCTCAACAAGTATTTTTTTACTTTGTTACGCCTCTGGTTTCACACATGGCTGCAGTCCAAGATGAACTCAGAGATGTCAAACATGCCATACACCCGCACTGTGCAATAACAAGTTTCACCAATCACAGCAATATCCTCTAGTAGAATCAAAACAAGATGCAGGTATAAAATAGGTAAAAGAAAGGAAGTAACTGCAACAGACATGATATAGAAAGAGTATCTCATAAATAAATCATGTCTCAACGAACAACATGTAATACATCTGATATCTAAAATAAATAAATATGTCTCAACATGAATCAACTAAAAATGTAACTTAGGGCTCATAGCCTTTACAAAATGTGATACTGAAACTCTAATGTCTGAATAGAAATAAACTCTATTGTGGAGTCTCTACTAGTAACTCATGTGACGACGACTATGCAATAACTTCGTTACTATGCGGCTCTCCGATGCTCTGAACCGCCTGAAAGGGAAAATAAAATAAAAGGAACAACAACAAAAACATCAGAGCGCTAAAGTAAGATCACCTCCATCCGCCCCCAGGGAAGGGCTACTACATATAGTGGAGGCTCTATCTATTAAGCATGGCCTACCTAAATCATTTTTTCCATATCTAATAGAATTAATACTTAGAAATCTATAACATGAGGCATAGTACGTCGAGCGAAGTAATCCAAACAAGGAAACCCTCATGTATATATCATATGTCTTAAATAGTAGATAACTAAATATTAATCCCAAACTAGAACTGAAAGCAATAAATACTGGAAAGTAAAGCCTCATAACCAACGTTAGCATATGTATCTCATGCACTCGCATAACATAATATTTCGGTCATCAATTATCTCAACAATGAGTCATGTCCCATTTGGCATCCACCAAATACTCGACTATCAAGTTATAAAAGTCATCACTTTTCTGAAACTCTCAACTAATCACGCCTCGTGTAAAACAACAAATAGTCATATCAACCTATGCATATAACTATGCGAAAACGAAGATATAGGTTCCTTTGCCTTTGCGCACACTCGTGCGGATACAACGACATAGGTTCCTCAACCCCTGCGCACTTTAATGCGGATATGATAACATAGGATTACCAACCTCAGCGCACTCTAGTGCGGATACTATAACATAGGTTCACCAACCTCAGCGCACTCTAGTGCGGATACTATAACATAGGTTCACCAACCTCAGTGCACTCTACTGCGGATACAATAACATAGGTTCACTAACCTCAGCGCACTCTAGTGCGGATACAATAACATAGGTTCATTAACCTCAACACACACTAGTGCGGATACAATAACATAGGTTCACTAACCTCAACGCACACTAGTGTGAATACAATAACATAGGTTCACTAACCTCAGCGCACACTCGTGCAGATACAATATCAAGGGAAAAGTGTACTCGAAATAATACTTAACAAAATCCCCCTCTAGGGTACAAACATGTATAATTATGACCACATATATACTGTCATACAACTCGAACCATGAGCTCGTATTTCAAATCAAAACAACACAACATTAGGAAGATCAGCCTTAGTAGTCGACTACTAAGCTTAGTAGTCGACTACACTGAGTCTACTCAGGCTCTGTAAAATATGAATCAGTATTAGTAGTCGACTACACTATATATTAGTCGACTACTCTGTAATCAGACAGTTTATATAGAACAAAATGGACATTAGTAGTCGACTACTACTCTTAGTAGTCGACTACTAAGTAGAAACATGCACACATCTGTGTACATACAACACTTAGCAATCGTCACATGTTTATCATGCTTTAATACAGTACAAAACAAGTAATAACAAAACAAAAGAATCATCTACATGATTATTTAAACCCTTAATTCAACTAATTAGGTTTAATCTTCTCATTAGTCAAGAAATTGACATAAACCCTAGTTATCGATTAAATTAGTATGATGCTTGCATATTAAGATTGAAACTTATATAATTTCGTTTATTCACATTTACAGAACCAAAATACCTCAAACCTAGGGTTTAATCAGACTTAATTAACATGTAAGCTCTTTATATCACAAGGTTAGGGTTTTGAGCAGATTAACACATAGAAAACGAGATACAAATGAAGATCTACACCCTTTAATGATCATGATCGCGTTTCTATTATAAAAAACAAGCAAAACATATAGATCTAACATCAGGTTAAGGTTTTATATCAAAAATCCTCTTTTAATCATGTTAAACAGTTAGATCTAAGCATCAAAATATCCATATTACTTAATAAACCCAAGATCTACACTATGTGTAAGGTTTGGATGCAGGAAATCTTGCCTTAGTTATGGTGTTGATCTCTTGAACATGTGTGTAAAGTCCTTTCTTCAGCTACAGACATCGATCTCTCCCTCTGCTCGATGTCACGTCTCAAAATGCCTCGAGGAACTCAAAAACAGCTCTACGGTTTAGGGGGAAGGAGGTGGTTGTATTCTTTAGTGAATAATCTTAGGAATTAGGGTTTTTACATGTTTAAAAACTGAAGATATTAATTGTGTTCGAAAACAACACAAATCTGACCCAAAAACTAAAATCTGGCACGTCCAGGAATTCCCGATAGTCGACTGATCCTGCTTAATAGTCGACTACACAGTAATATTTAAGATTCTACCAATTGATTACGGGCTCTTAGTAGTCGACTACTCTAAACATTAGTCGACTACTAAGAGTCTGTGCAAGCTGATTCATTCTCATACTCGAGAATATATAGCCGAAATGATCTCAAATCAATTCCTAATGTACTCAAACATCAAAATATGTTATTTATCATAATATAACATATTAAATATCATTTATCACATAATATTCAAATTTGTAGGGTTTTACATATTTAACACACAATAACATTTAGTAAAAGCCCCTAATAATGGTCGTGTATAATTTTCAGAGTTTTGTTTGTATTTTTTTGGAATTTGAAGGAGATTGTTTGCGATTCTTAGATTTTAGAAAGACTTCTTTATAATTTTTGGTTTTTGCAGTGGGCTATCCATAATAATTGAATTTTCTAAATACTTATTTGTATTTTTTTAATTTTAGTGTCTATTTGCAAATTTTTTATTTTTTAAAGGCTTTTTTTGTAATTTTTTAAGATATTTTTTAACTATTTTTTAATTTTTAGGGGATTGTCTTAAATTTTAGAATCTAAAGGTGTTTGTTTGTAATTTCATATTTTAGGATTTTTCCTTAGTTTCCAATTTTATGAAGGTCTATTTGTAGTTTTTTAGTTTTCCAGGGTTGTTTATAAGTTTTTGTGTTAATATGCAAATAGGTATCATTTGAAAGGTATATATTGGTCTTGAGTGATAATTGTCATTAGTGTAAAATCATGGGGGTAATGCTCTTATCGAGTTAACTGTAAAAAAATAAAAAAATTAGCGTTTTTTGTAATCCCAAATTATTAAGGGATTCAAAAGTTTTGGGGATTTAGTGTCAAATGTTTGAACTAATTGGTGGTCAAGTGAAATTTATGCTTTAACAAAAATTAAGGAGGATCACATGATTTTTTTAGATTATTGATAACCATTAGATTTTTTTAGTTATGGATTATTGTGATTTGATTAGGATTATCAAATATATGATAATAATTATGATTTTCTAAATATAGATATATTTAGTTTGATAAGGATTTTTAGGTGAATATAGGATTAGTTGTCCACATGTCATACTCTCATATGACATATGTCTCAAGTAGACTACATGCCAAATCGACTCGGACAGAGTGACTTCTCGTCTCCCTCGAAGGCCGAGACGGAAGGTGTCACTTCTCGTCTCCCTCGAAGGCCGAGACGAGAGGCATCACTTCTCGTCTCCCTCGATGGTCGAGACAATAGATGGTCTTTCTCGCCTCCTTCAAGATGGTGTTCCTTACACGTATTAAATGGTAGCCAGCCATTATCACATTAAATGCAATGACATAGTCATCATTACTCCTCTACTAAAGCCTTAATGACTCATCAGACCGCATAAACACCTTAAGCTCTCTGTCATCACCGCATTAATCACAATGTGACTCAGAATCTCTAATATTGACGCCTATAAAAGTATTACCTGATTAAGCTGACTACGTGTACCTAGCCAAAATTACCCAGATACCCGTATCATTTTAGTATAAATAGGTACATTGCCTACTAACCAAAGGTACACAATTTCTACAGATTTCAAGAACTATATCAGTTCCTTTCTCTCCTTCAGATAATAACTAACTTGATCGTCAGAGGAATCACCAGAGAACCCAACTTTGGTCCACTAACATGCTGCATATGTGCATGACTCTCTTCCTATCAAAGAATCAAGCATCAAAGGAGATCAAGGGATCCTAAGCTCTTCAAATCAGACCTAAATCCCACTATTAAGCATTTGACATCAATAGTTTCGCGCCCACCATAGGGTGTTTTCTTCTTCTTTGTGCAAGATGACTGATTCAGATCACCCAAACCGATTCTTGGTTCCTCATACTGAAGATATGCCTGATATGAGTTGTTGCTTAGGCCTAATTAGATGAATTCGCTTGAAGAGTTTCTAATTCTCTTCACCAACTTTTCGCTTCTTTGCCAAATGAGCTCCTTAGTCAGATTCCCTCTCTCTCTCCTCCATAGTTTGTTGCTCCTCCTTTTGGATACCAATCTAAATTATAAACTCGAGAGGAACAAATTACAGATGTCATTTTAATGAATATCACTACAAAACTAAGGTTTATAAAATGAATGTTTTCAAAATCTCAGTATGCTTTTTTTACAGTAGTACAAAGATCTTGGTATCAACTTCATGAGTAAACTCAAGGTATGTACCTAAGACCTTGATGTCATTTTGAGTAAGCCCAAGGCAAGAGATTGAGTCATCCCCAACTTTGTTGGCTCCACACCTTGGTATCCTTTTGGAATAAAACTAAGAGACATCTCCAATGTAAGACCTTAGTACCCATTCAGGATAAAACCAAGGCACGTCATCAACTCGATCGTATTTGACTCAAAGACATTGGCATCATTTTCATGAATAAACTCAAGACATGTACCCAAGAACTTCGTGTCATTTCAAGTAAACCCAAGGCATGAGGTCAAGTCATCCCTAACTTGGTTGACCCCGACATGTAGGACCTTAGTATAAGGATGACTTCGACACGTAAGACCTTGGTATCCTTCGGAATTGTTTATAGGAAAAATTAGAAGAAAATTGAGAAGAAATGTTAATAATTCTCCTAACTGACTTAGAAAAAGAATGAATACAATCTCTCTTTGCAATCTCTCTCTAACTGACTTAGAAAAAAAAATTATAATATTCTTGATCGGTCTCCCGATTTACAAAAGAGAGAAGGATGGATCCCCCTCTTTGTTTAAGGTTGGGTTCTTTTTGGTGGCGATGAGAGCGTGAATCTTGTATCTCGTTGACGATCCAAGCACTTCGCTTCGTGGAACGTTGTCTACTCTTCTTGACTTAACGTCGGGAAGAACTTGCAAGGCAAGTTTAGAACTCTAAACGAGTTTAAGAACTCTGCGAGAGAGTTAATTTCAGAAAGGAAATTTAATCATATTTAAGTGAAATAAGTTAAACACCCATTCTCAAAGTTCTTCAACCGAAAATGGTTCAAAAAGCCAAACTAAATAATCTCAAAAGCTCCAACAAAAAAGCTTTTCAATAATCTAACAAGCTCCAACCCTCCAAACATATGATTTTAGCTGAATTCTCAACTATTTATAGGTTTAAGGGGTGTAACTGACCCCTTAATTCGCTCCATAATGGGGGCTTAATGGCCCTATTATGCGGAAAAACAATTTTGAAACCGTTCAAATTGTGTTTGAAATAGTTAAAAGCGATATTTGTATTCTGGAGTGAGCCTTCCGTTCAGCTTTGTGAAACGCGAAGGTGATCCTTGCGTTTTAGAGTTAAAACGCGAGGATGACCCTCATGTTTTGGAATTAGAACGCGGGGGTGACCCTCGCATTTTGGAATTAGAACGCAGGGTGACCCACGCGTTTTTGCATTAGAACGTGGGGGTGCCCTCGCATTTTTGAATTGGAAAGCGGGGGTGGCCTTCGCGTTTTGGAATTGGAACGTGGGGGTAGACCCTCTTGTGTTTTGGAATTGGAACGCGGGGGGTGACCCTCGTGTTTTTTAATTAGAACATAAGGGGTGGACCCTCTCACGTTTTGGAATTGGAACACGAGGGGTGACCCTCGCGTTTTGGAATTAGAACGTGGGGGTGACCCTCGTGTTTTTGAATTGGAACACGGGGTAGCCCTTGCGTTTTGGAGTTGTATAAAGATCATCATTTTGTAATCTTTACATTTGGCTTTTTGAAGTATGAGAGTCGTCAAATTGTAATTCTTATTTGTTGTCATGAAAGTTGTCAGATTGTAACTTTCATCTGTTATTGTGAAAGTCGTCCGATTGTAACTTTCATCCTCAACATTTTATGAGGATTAGCTAGGGGCAGCAATTTTTGACAGCCTACAGGACTCCCTCCAAAATTTTAGAAAGTTCACGGTTGACTGGAACAAATTTTTGAAATACTTTGGATATCGATTTTGTCTGATCTTAGTACTGTTTGTTCGATCATAGAGGAGTTATTCACTACATCCATTTCAAAGGAATCATGAACTTGGTTGAAGGGATTTGCCACATAAGACCCATGTGAGGGTGAGCATCATGTTTTAGCTTCTGAAACGTGGGGGTGAGCCTTGTGTATGCAATTAAAAACGCGGGGGTGAGCCTCGCGTATGCATTTGGAAATGCATGGATGACCCTCGCGTATGCATTTGGAAATGCGAAGGTGACCCTCGTGTTTTGCTTTTGGAAAAGCGAGGGTTACCCTCACGTTTTGCTTTTGGAACACGAGGGTGACCCGCACGGTTATGCTGAAGTCAAACCGACTTAGTGTGAATGCGAGGATCGTGTTTGGGTGGGAAGAATCACGCGCTAATCATGATAGCCTGACTATCTTTAAATAGACCTCAGGGGTCAAATCAGAGTCAACTTGACTCTTTCATCTTATCTTCTGTAATGAGAGATTCTCATTTTAATTCTCCGGCGAACTTCTCACTATTCACTGTCGACAAGAACTCATGGCTCCAAAACACACTTCAAAATCTAAGAAAGCCATCGAGGTGGCTTCAACCGCGCTAGCAGCCGAGGTCGCCAGTAGTGCTACTGCTTAGGCAGCCGCATCACCATCACAAAATCCCTTGATTAGTGGTAAGTTTTGAACTGAAAAACTTGTTCAACAAGTTTCTTCTTCAATGTGAAGCTCACATTGAAACAATGAGTGAGGCTCGGGTTTTGCCTTTGAAACACGGGGCTGACCCTCGTGTTTGGCTTTTGAAACGCGGGGGTGTCCGTGTCCCTTGTGTTTTTGACTTAGAAACGCGGGGTGACCCTTATATTTTAACTTGAAACATGGGGTGACACTCGCTTTTTGACTTAGAAATGTGGGGGTGACCCTCACGTTTTGCATTTGTGACGTGAGGGTGATCCTTGTGTTTTGCTCTTGAAACGCAAGGGTGACCCTCGCGTTTTTAACTAAGTATTTTATACTTTTTAGCTTATTGACTTTTTAGATATTGGCTGTTATCTTTTTCTATGCAGTGTGCTACTCTAATGAGACCCTTTCTTTTCGCCATCACTTAAGTCACAAAGGAGGTGCAAACAACAATGTGACATTCAGCTTGCATTGGGAACTTTCGATCTTCCAGGGCCAAGACAAGGAGCACATGGCATCTCCCGAGCATTTTTGACGACTCTTAGGGCGATCATCACAGACACTAAGTGCGAGATGGTAGACCGAAAAACCTTAAAGAAGCCGACATTCTTATATGGAGATCCTGTTGAAATCAATATTGAAATCATGTATGACGAGAATTATAAGTTGCTCCAAAAAATTGGCGATCGCTTCCTCTTCCTACCCAACATGGAGCGGATGTACCCCTATCCTGTTTCCAGTATGCTTCTATCCTAAGGCATATGGAGTGAGATCTCATCAAAGAGCAAGATGGTGTATCCATCGGAGTACTTACTCATCAAGGCGTTAGTCCGGTTGGTTATAGCTAGTAGTTGACAGCTTTGAAACTCGGCTTAGTCAAAAGGGCGTATCCAGTCGGTGAGGCGACCAACCTGGTGAATGTTTTCATTAGAAAGTTTATTGTGGTGAAGGGCTAATTTCCCGCTTAAGATTTTAGATCTCCTGGATGAGTATATTCTGTAGACAGAGGATGGTGGGCTCACATGGTGAACTTTGTTTTGGATGATCTGAGAGGACCAATTACCAATCCTGACCTCGGGAATCCCGTGTTAGCCACCCGGTACAGAATTGTGCAGAGTCATTACAACCTCTTCTCCAAGCTGGAGCATTATAATCTAGAGACCTGCACTTTCTTCACACCTATCGAGGAATTAGGCTTTGCACTACATGAGATGTATGAAGTCTCCGGCTTGCCATTCGGGGAGTTGTCATATGAGGAGTTTGTCCCAGGGACTGAAGAGCTTACAATTTTGAAGACGGCAAACCCTGAAATTTATAAGACTTTTTAAGAAGTGACGTATCACTTTCACATTTGTGCTCAGCTGACAGGGCTACAAGGAGGCGGTGTCAAACAAGTGTCTTGGGCTGAATACTTGTTCCAAAATTTGAACCAAAAGGATGCTGAAGTGACCCGTCTCGCTGTGAGTTCTCTTGATGATATCAAGACTCACATTGACTCTGCAACCGCTCATTACATGAATGAGGCTCAAGAGGATGTTTTTCCACCCTTCACCGAGTTTGACAGTTTCCATTATTAAGCTCAAACTCCCATTTCAGATATGGCTTTATTCGCTGGATTTTTGATATTATAGTTGAAGCGATGTGTGGTGCCTACAAAGCTAATTGAATCCATCACGGCTAAAGTGGTGTATCCTGTGGTTCTCCTAGCTCATGGAAGACCGATAAATCTCCTCTCTGCAATGGTGTGTTGCCTACAAAGCGGCCTGAGAGAGTTAGCTTTTGACTTCATCTTCGTCAAAGATATAGGTTTCGATGGGAATAATACTTTGAAGACCCCTAACACATATGTGCCAATACCATACACCTATTTGGTGTCATGGTTCATCCTACACTGCCCCTCGTTGATGATGACGATCTCTCCATATAGTGGATCTTTTGTTTCTTTCATTCGGTGGCTTGAATCTGCCAAGTGGGAGGGTTGGTACATGGTGCTTGTCCGGAAAATTTTGTTGAGAGACATCAATTACCATATTTTTTGTTGCTTTTTTTATTTTGACGGCGGCGGATATGGAGAGACATATCAGGATATGAGAGGCCCTAATGCCTTTACAAATTTAAATAGAGGCGTCTTCTGCTGGCTTATCAATATTCGACCAGGCTATCTTATCTTCCAGCAGGGGCGGAAAATGCTTCATTAAGCCCTATCAGCCTTTATGATTCTCTCAGAAATTTGGTTATGACCAGTTATATATCGGAAATTGATGCGGCATAAACATGTACCAAAAAGGTTGCAAGTGCACAACCGTGTCAAGTTATAGTATTTAAGATATCGATCCCACGAGGAAGGTGTTTTGTAGGAGAAAATATGAAATCGGTTCTTATGTTATGTGCGTGACAAATAGGAGTGATAAGTGAATGTGATTGTGAAGAGATTGAGAGAGTGCAAATGGTGTGTGGATAGGTGCAAAGAGTAAGTGTGAGTGGATTTGAAAAAGAATGAGTAATAAGGTGAGAAGGAAAAATGAATAAAATCAAGAAACAAATAAAAAATCAAGAATGAAGAACAAAATTCTAGAATAAAAGAAAATACAAGAAATTAAAGATGGTGGATTCAATTCTAGATATGGGTAATCTAAAATTGAACCCACTTCTTAGAAAAGGGTGATTCCCTAGAGGGTTCTAGCCTAAAGGCGAATCAAATAAAATAAAAATAAACAAAAAGAAAAACTAAACCCAAGAGGGTTCTAGCCTCAAGGTGAATAGTATAAGAAATTAAAATCTAACTACAAAATAAATTGTAAAATCTAAACTACAAAATAAAATTGCAAGAATTAAATGCAAGGAAATAAATCTACTCTATAAGCATAAAATAAATCTAAGGCAAGAGGGTTCTAGCCTCTTGGCTATTTAACAAGAAAAATAAAATCTAATTACAAGCATGAAAATAAATCTAACTAATAAGCAATAAAAGAGAAATAAAAGAGAAAAAGGAAAGAAATGCAAACCTTCAAATAATTCTCCATCTTCATCTTCATCTTCATCATCCAATAAAGAGAAGAAGAGAAAAATTTAAAGTGGTGAAAAAATTATTATTATTAATTGCAACAAAAAGTTACAATTTTGGAAGGCCTTCTCAATTAAGAGTAGCCCTCCTCTCCAAAAGGAGTTACAAAAATTTTCACACCTCTAACCCCTCACTCTCTACCCCTATTTATAGTAAACATCAGTAAATGAGAGCCATTGGATTGAAATCTTATCCAAAAACAACAAAAATCAGCCCTTAATTCGTAACAGAATTGTCAGTATCGATGCCAGCATCGATACAGGTATCGATGCCGGCATCGATGCCTGCATCGATGCAGGTATCGATGCCCTATCAAAATTCTGCCTTCACGGATGGCTTCGTCTCGTCGAGATAGGCGATTTTCATATATTATATGTTAAATTCCGCCTTCCGGATTGAGAGATATCGTCGTTTCTTTACGGCCAACCATCTTGAATATATTTTTTTTTCATATTTGATTTTTTTATTTTCTCCGGCTTCTACAGGCTACTCGGCTTGATTCTGGGCTTGGGCTTTTTGGCTCTTGCCTGTGTTCTTCATTTAATTCATGGGTTTTTGTTGAGAGATTGGAGTTTGAGCTTTATTCTTCATTAACCTGCAATTAAAAGATAAAAACAATTATTAGTGGTATATTTATTCATATAAAATAGATAATGAGGGTATAAAATTGTAATAAAATGTGATTATCAGAAATCCCAACCCATGGCCGGCACTCATCAGCAACCTATATGAAGGAGTCAGGGCTTGGTATTATTCAGTGGCAGGTTGTATCGGAGCAATATTCAGGCTGCCTCATAAGACGCCCAACTCCTATGTTGCCTTGGGTTTTTGTAACCGGTATCATGTGCATCTAAGATCCTTGAGTATAGAATATATACATCTTGTCTGAAGGAGATCAGAAAGATGTATGAATCAAAGAGAATCTCTAAGATGACTCGTCTGAAGGGGGTCGAAGAATATTTATCTTGTGAACAAGCAGCGACCAGGGATGAGGGAGCTGAAGTAGAGGAGGCTAGGGAAGAGAGGGCAGCGGGAAAATGAGTTCTTCCTGAAGGAGACACCAGCCGTCCTGAAACAAACTCAACAATTATCAGTCGAGTCCCCAACGTCTAAGGCTCAACAGGGAGCTAAATTGTTGCAGGACGATTTCAAGTCGGCTCATGTTATGCATATAGAGGAGGAGGAGGAGGAGGAGGAGGAGGAGTTCGTTGTGAGTCTTTCTCATCAAAGAGGACCGCTTGATCAGACCAGCTTTAGCTGGTGCTGCCTCCTCTTATCATTCAATAGAAGGAGAGGATGAATCAACGGCCAAGGATGCTGAATCTCTTGTTTCTCCTCATGAACAGCTGATGGAGCCTTTTGATGTGACGGCTCCGGGCCAGGCTTCAATTGCCATTCCTCAAATCACAGAGGCAATACGGGAGGAAGAAGCACCTAAATCCACTTATGCTGAAGAAGTTGAGCCCACTGAGTCAGAGCCTAAGGTGGCCGGACTTGACGATCTTGACGAACGTTAATCTCCTTCTTCTTTAGCATCAATGCCAATGACGGGAGCTATGAGGCCTAGTCCGACAGTAGGGTTAGTGCCCAAATCAATGATCGCCATTGGCTCGCCTCAACCTTCTGTGGCATAGGACGATGAAAACTCTTCATGGATCATTTCTTCATGGATCATTTCTTCTTCAAATGATGATGCTAGTGCTGATGAACCGTTGGTTGTCACTTCTGGTAAATGGTCTACCCATGCCACTATCTCTTCCGCAGGTAAGCATTGTTCATTTTGAAATTTAATGAGTTTTTCTTCTACGTTCTAATGATTTTCATATGTAAGGACCCCCGACACCGAAAGTTGAGGAAATTGGAGCAACAATAACTCCCCTGGCAGGGCAACAACTTCCCCTAATGCTTTCTCTCGGGCAAGCGCATGCTACAGGTGCTTCAAGCTCAGCTCATGTAAGAACGCCTACGAATCTTCCACCAAGTTCTATGACTCCGGGTTCTTTAGTACCATCTCCAGCTGCTTCTCTAAGTCCGATGATTATCCCGGATTTGATCAAGGGGTTCATTGACCAGCTGGAAAGTGCAATGAAGCAGACTATCAGCATCGTCAGCACTGGGCAAGGTACTTTGGAAGCCTTCAGACCTTTCTTAATGAATTACATGAACAACATTAGGTGTCTCGGTGACTCCCAATGTATCGAACATTGCATAGAAGGCATTTCTCATTTAGAAGAAGATCTGAAGGCTCTTCAAGACTTCGAACGTGTTGACCTCGAAGCAGAGACTGAACGGGCTTTCACGGATATACAAGTCAAAATAGCACATCGACAGGAAGTTGTTCAGAAGAACCTTGCTAAGAAGGAGGCACATATTGCATCTTTGCAGGAGCAGTGTGATCAAGTACAAATTGAGTTGACTACCTCCACCACTACTATGCAGACTACTCAAGAGTCAATCGCTCAAACGAAAGAAGTCATTGCTCAATTACAAGTGGACCTGGCTCAGAAAGAAGCTCAACTTGCTCAGGAGGAAGTCGCTGTGAAAGGACTCCACCTCAAGAGTGCAATTTTTTTTGGAAACTACTCCAAGGAGGTGCAGATTCTTGATGAAATCAAAAATGAAGTTGCTGTTGTGGTGCCAAGTAAAGAAGAACTCAGAAAACGAGCTGCGACAATGACACGAGCCACTCATGAGAAGAAACTCTCAGACGTCAAGTCTTGGCTCACATCTATTAAACGGATGGGCTCAAGAGCTTAACTTTGTATCGGTTTTTTTTTGAACAATATAACCTTGTATCACTTTTATATTATGTATCATTATTAAATAACAATTTTGCATAAAAGTGATATCGTTTTTCTTTTCTATGTCTCTTTCTGTGTTTTGTTTTAACTCGAGACAACGAAAATGGTTGACAGTGCCAGAGGTATAGTGTTAAATTAGCATGAATTCTCACTTAGAGTAAAATTCAAAAAAAAAATCTTTATTATTACTAGGATAATTCTAGAAAAAATTTAATCCACTGATGATTTTTTATAGTTTTAATGAGCACTTGCTATATTCTGTTGAAAAAGAATTAACAAGCTCATAGGGGTTTGTCTATTAGAGGTGTAGTGTTAACATAACAAAAATTCATGGACATATTATCCTATTGGGGATGATTGATAAGTTGATCTTTTCATCAGAGGTGTGATGTTAACTTGATAATTTTTTTTTGCTTATGCTTTGGATAAGATTTTTTTGAGGACTTATCACTCTATTGAGGAGAGTTTGATGTGTTGATTTTGTATCAGAGGTGTAATATTAACTTAATAATATTATGTTGCGATTTGGGTAACTTTGTGGACTTATCATCCTATTAAAGATGATTGATAAGTTGATTTCGCCATCAGAGGTGTATTGTTTACTTAACGGGGTTGTGTTGCGAGTTAAGCAACGTTATAGACTTATCATCCTATTGAAGAGGATTGATAAGTTGATTTTGCCATGAGAGGGGTTGTGTTGCGATTTGAGTAACTTTGTGGACTTATAATCCTATTGAAAATGATTGATAAGGTTATTTTGCCATAAAAGGGGTTGTGTTGCGATTTGAGCAACTTTGGGGACTTATAATCCTATTGAAGAGGATTGATAAGTTGATTTTACCATCAGAGGTATATTGTTAACTTGATAGGGTTGTGTTGCGATTTGAGTAATTTTGTGGACTTATCATCCTATTAAAAAGGATTGATAAGTTAATTTCACCATCAGAGGTGTATTGTTAACTTGATAACTTAGAAGATTAGTTATTCTTAATTCAATAACTTCCAAGTAACCAACCTCTAGTCTTGAACGAGTTCAATTTCTCTTTTTAGACTTAGCAGGGGAGGGGAAAAGGGGTCTCATGATTTTTATAGGTAATATTTCTTAAGAAATTTTTTATTAATTAGCATCATGAGCTTATCGCCTTTCTGATTAATGAGATGGTAAGCTCCATTCGAGTAGGCCGACTCTACTGCAAATGGTCATTCCTATTTGGGATTGAATTTCCCTTTTGTCTTATGTGTCATGGCCATTAATCGTCTGACTGCTAAGACAAGATCACCTTTCCAGAAGATGCTTTCTATTGCAGGCTCTTGAGATTCGAGCTTGGTATAACTCAATCTGTTGTTGGGCTTGAAGCCGCTTATCGTCTAACGCTTCCAGTTCTTGGAGGCGCAGTCAATGTTGTTCTTCATCAGTCATCCCAGTTGCAAGAACAACTCTTAGGGATGAGATCTAAATTTCTAATGGTAACACGGTTTCATATCCGTATACCAAAGAGAAGGGAATAGCTTTTGTAGGGGTTCTCACTGTTGTGCGATAAGCCCATAGACATTCGCCAAGTTTTTCGTCCCAATCGCGCTGACTTTTAGAGATGAAGTTTTTGAAAAGCTTCACAATGGTTTTATTGAAAGCTTCTACAAGGCTATTAGTTGGTAGATAATATGGCGTTGATGCGACACTTTTGGATTCTAAACTTGTTGCAGAATCTCTGGAAGCTGTGGCCGACGAATTGATTTCCATTGTCATAAACTATTCGTCTTAGTATGCCAAAGCAGTAGATAACGTGATGTTTAATGAATTTGATCATGTTCGAAGTCTTGACTTCTTTCAAATGTATTACTTCAGCCCACCTGGAGAAGTAATCGGTTATTGCCAAGATAAATCGATGTCCTTTGAATATTAGCGGGGAGATGGGTCCAATGATATTCATTCCCCATATCTCGAATGGCCAAGATGAAAATGTTAGATGTAGATTCCCTGGTGCTTGATGGATGAAGTCACCATGCATCTGGCATGTATGCATAATCAACGGCGTCTGCCATCATTTTTGGCCGATAATAGCCAAGTCTTCTGAGTCGATCCCCTAATTTAGATCAGGGTTGATGAGCTCTACACATTCTGTTATTGGCTTCTTTGAGAGCTTCTTACACTTCTTTTCTGGAAAGGCAGTGAAGTAAAACCCCATCATGCGATTTTCGATACAAAATTTGAGAAACCGCATTGTAATAGAATCAAAGGGCTTTCCATTTAACAACATCCGCTTCTTTAGGATCATCGGGTAATATGCCGTACAAGACATAATTAATATACTAGAATCTCCAGTCCATCGATTTGAGATCGATGAAAGTTTCATAGACAATTCCTAATGTTGTCTCTTTTGAGTAATCTTCTAGAGGGAATTTGGTGTAATACAAGTCACAACCTACGACGAATATCTTTGTTGATGTCTTTGATGGCAAACCTAATGAAGTTGCTAGCAAGGTTAAGGCATCTGCATAGGTGTTTTGGTTTGCGGAATGTATCCGATAAAGAAGCCCTCAAACTTTCGGGCTAACTTTAGTGCTATGAAGTGGTATGGGACCAAATCCTCATTGCACACTTTATATTATTCTCGAACTTGATTTATAATGAGTTGAGAATCACCATAAGCCTTTAGATATCGGATGTTGAGTTTCTCGGCCAACTGCATCCCAAACAGCAAAGCGTTATACTTTTCTATATTGTTGGTGCATGGCTCGGTTAAGGAAAATCCTATTGGGATCACATGACCAGTGACCAGTTAGGGATATGAGTACAACCCCTATACTAGCTGTGATTCTTCCATCAGGTCTTGCTCTAGACGCACCGTCGAAGACAATTTCTATACTTGTGTGAATTCTTGAGTCATTCAAGCTTCTGCAACCTCATTTGGTAAGTCTTCAAATAATTTAAAGAGTCAGGCACCGGATGATCGGCTAAGAAATTTGTTAGGGCTTGGCCCTTAATAGCTTTCTGCGGCATGAACTGCATTGTATATTGCGATAAAAATATCGCCCATTTTGCGAGATGACAATTCAATGAAGAAGGTTTTGTCATAAGTACCCTCAAAGGATTTACTTTGAAAATGATGTGGATCAATTGTCCAACCAGGTAGTGTCGCATTTTCTGGACGGTGAACACTAAGGCAAGACATTCTTTTTCCACTGGATTGTACCGGTGCTCAGCTCCGATCATAGTTCTGCTAAGATAGTAGATTGCTTGTTCATGACCCTGATCATTATTCTGAGCTAACAAAGCTCCAAGAGAATGATCAATGGCTCTCACATATAACAAGGATGATTTTCCTGATACTGGGGCCACTAGAATGGGCGACTGGGTGAGGTATTGCTTGATTTTTTTAAACACCTTTTGACAGCCTTCATCCCAAATAAACGAGGCTCTTTTCTTCATCAACTTGGTGAAAGGCTGATAGCGTTCTAAGAGATTTGATATGAATCTTCAGATAAAAGTCAATCGTCATTGCAAGACTCTGAGTTCTTTGATGTTCTTTAGAGATTGCATGTCTTGGATGACCCGAACCTTTTCTAGGTCGAGAGAAATCCCCGTGGACGTGACTATAAATCCGAGGAATTTACCGTTGGCTACCCCCAAAAAAGATTTGGTTGTATTCATCTTCAATTGATGTGTTCACATGATATCGAATATCATCATCGGATCTAAAAGATGATCATATTTCTTTTGGCTTTTTACCATAATATCATCCACATAACACTCAATTTTCTTACGTAGATGTTCATGGAAGATCGTATTCATGACATGGTGATAGGTTGCACCGACGTTCTTCAGTCCAAATGGCATCACTGTATAACAGTACACCCCCAGTGGTGTTCTAAAGGCTATGTGCTTTTCGTCTTTAGGGTACATTTAGATCTGGTTATACCCTGAGAATCCATTCATAAAAGACATCCTCTCATACCCATAAGTATTGTCAATCATGACATCTATGATCAGGATAGGAATTTTATCTTTCGGACATGCAACATTTAGGTCACGAAAATCAATGCAAATCATGACCTTCTCATTTTTCTTAGGCACAGGAACAATATTGGCCACCCAGTCAGGGTGTTGTTCCTCCTTGATGAAACCTGAATCGATAAGTTTTTTGACTTTCGATTCAATTACTTCCATGATTTCAGACGGAACCGACGTTGTTGTTGTTATTTAACGAGTTTCGCATCCAGATCGATGTTGAGACGATGCATGGCTACATTTGGCTCAAGATCAGGCATGTCTTCGTAATTCCAAACAAAGACATCTATATATTCTCTGACGAGAGATACAAGGTCCTCTTTCTCAGATGGTGACAAGCTTTCGCTTACAAAGATTGGCTTGGGATTAGTTTCATCCCCAAACTTATTTGGTTCACCTTATCTTCTGTTGGTGACTCGCATTGTTCAAAATGCATATCCTATAAAATGGTAAGGCGTTTGATCCAAGGATCGTTAGTTGATTCAATCAACTCTTCATCATTCTCTTCATCATTATTTGGATGACTAGTTGAAGTCATGTTTACAGACATGCCTTTGAAGAATGCACCAATGCTAACATCGGAGTCCCATGATGATGTTTTGGTTGAATGGTCTTGATATAGACATTCACTGGATTTATTTTCTTAAGAGGGAGGAGTTGAAACATAGCCTAACCCTATCCTAGTTTTATGATAATAATCAGGAGGTTTTCCTTTTGGAGTGAAAGATTAAATTGGTGCTCGTCTTCCTTTCCCAAAGTTTAAACCTTCCTGGTTATTAAAATCATAACCCATTTTCCTCATCATATAGAGGGTCTTAGACCCATAATGATAGAATTGTGGGATTTCGAGGTCATCCTCTGAAATTTTTTGATTTGATAGCTCAAAGTTGACTTTCTCAAAATAGATTGGCTTTTGGGCCTTTTAGCCGTTCTTCTTAGCCGAGACCGTGAAGAAGGATTTGCACGCATCTTCTATCTTTTCAAATGTAACAAAGGATGATTTGAGCGGCATATTAAGTGATGCCTTGGCATACAATGTATGCCATGGATCTGTACCTGTGTAGGCAATAAAAATTATCTTTAATCCCTATCAGAGAAGTTCAGAACAAGACTACTAAAACCTCACCCGAAGAGAAAAAAAGTGGGAAAATGCTAATATCTCTCAAACTGTAAGGAATTTGGCGAAACAGAGGCGGAAAACCCTCTTTGAAAGTTTGGTTGGCTCGTTGAGATAGGCGATTTTTATATATAATTCATCCAATTCCGAGTTACAGTTTGAAAGTTATAATCTGTTCTTCGTAGCATGTTTTGGAGCTTGCCTGAAGAGCAACCCTGCCTGATAGCTTGCCTGAAGGCTTGAGCTCGCCTAAAGACCAAGCTCGCCTACATAGCTTTGCCTGACAGCTTGAAGCTCACCTGCAAGACCCAGGCTCACCTACACAACCTCGCCTGCAGAGCTCACCTGATACCTTAAAGCTCGCCTGACAGCTTGAAGCTGGCCTACAGGAGCTCGCCTGTAGGACCCAGGCTCGCCTGCAGAGATCGCCTGATAGCTTGAAGCTCGCCTACAGAAGCTCGCCTACAGGACCCAAGCTCGCCCGAAGATTGAGCTCGCCTGAAGGCTAAACTCGCCTGACAGCTTGAAGCTTGCATGCATAAGGCAAGCTCGCATGCATAGCCTCGTCTGCACAGCCTCACCTATACAACCTCGCCTGTAGGGTCGCCAGCCCACCTACAGGGTTGTCAGCTCGCCTAGCTTGTCAGCCGCCCACTTAAAGCATGAGAGAAGTCAAATCCCTTGATTTATTAGAGTGGTTATCCTCATGACCATACCCAGCATGGGAATGATCACTTCCCATAATTTAAGGGAGTGGGTACACCCACTCCCCATGATTTAAGGGATGGAGTATGGTTCTCCTCACCTCTAATGGTCATATCCCATGATTTAAGGGATGGAGCATGGTTCTTCTCACCTCTAATGGTCATATCCCATGATTTAAGGGATGGAGCATGGTTCTTCTCACCTCTAATGGTCATATCCCAAGATTTAAGGGATGTAGTTATAGTCCCCCTCAACCACAATCCCATAATTTGAGGGAGTGGTCATGCTTCTTCTCCACTATAAATAGCCAATGACGGTTATCAAAAGAGGGGTCTTGAACTCTTGATCAAGACCGAACATATTTGGCTCATTGGCAATCAGTTCTCTTAAGCTCTAAGAGAATCGAGCATGGCACTTCGCGTTGTTCTTGCTCTGTAGCATCTTCTTCCAGCTTTCGTCTTTGACAACCATTAAGCTTGGGAACTCGAACTAGACCAATATGAGTTTCTACTGCGTATTTAAGCTCTCCTGTAACCTCGATCAAATTGTCCAAGGGAAGCAAACTCGGTGTGAGAACTGAGCGAGACGTCCTATCGCTACTAAAGACCCTACGTTAAAGAAGAAGAGCATTCCCTCCGCTTCTGTTGTAATTTTAATTCATTTAGTTTGTAATAAGCTATTCTTATCAATACAAATAAAATCTATGTTTCGGGAAATTAATTTTTACACCAACAGAAGATGACAACCACAGTGGGAGAAACTATTTCTTTAACCAAAATGGTGGTGGCGTAGTTCGACGAAATTACGACGGGGACAACTGTTGAGTCCCTCGTGATCGAGTTCGAGGAGTACTTATCCTCATTCTCTTCTAGCGACAATGCATCTCGGAAGTGCTATAGAGTTGTGCGTATGGCCCAGCCCCAAGTGGCCGAGGCAACCACGCCGAATAACTCCGCCCGAGAAAGCACGGGGGGTTCTATCTCCCCCATGCCCATCATGGTCGAGCCGGAGGCAAATGATGCAAGTTCAGGGGCTGCTCGATGGGTCGTTGAATGATCCTCGCAGGCCCCCATGCAAGAGGAGACGACGATTTATGTCGGCGCGGACCACGTCTTCACCTTCAACATGAATGCTCCCCTCTTCAAAAGAGCCAAACAACGACGATGACAAGCTCTCGCCCACCAAAAGATGCAAGCCCTCATCTCCGATGATGGCTTGTATTACTATTCAAGACTGAAGAGATCCAAACCAAAATGCAAAGTTTCCAAAATTGGTGAATTTAGTGTTTTCGGCGAGCCTACCAGTTTAGGCGAGTCCCATGAGCTTTGCTCCATGCGCAAGGTTCCAAATTTTGACGAACCGCTCAAATCAGGTGAGCCTACCTACGTAGGTGGGCTCCGCTCTTCAAGCGAGCTTCCTAAAATAGGTAAGCTTCGTAAATATGGTGAACTCTATAGTTCAAGCGAACTTCACCAAGCTCGCCTGACGGCCCAACTTCGCCCGTAAGCCGACCTTCGCCAGAAAGGCAAAGCTGCAGCTCGCCCAACAGGCGAGCCTCGATAGGCCGAACCTCTCCAACACATGCGAGATCGCCAACAGATGCAAGCTTGCCCAACAGGCGAACCTCACCAACAGGCTCGAGGTCACTGACCACGCAAACCTCGCCTGAATGAACAGACGACTGAACTCCTCCAATAGGCCCAAGCTCGCCTGTCTAGGCAAGGTCGCCTGAGTTCAACGTTAGGGAAATTTCCCAAGCATTCCCATTTGGACTCCTTGAGTCTCCTTCATTTGAGCGCCAGCAGTCGGCTGAGGCTCAAGCTCGCCTTGAACCTCGCCTGAACGACCAGTCGGCTCGACTTCGTCAGCAGTCGGCTGAAGGTCGCCCAAATGCTTGAGCTCGCCTGTAGTCGGCTAGAGCTCGCCCACATTCTAGACCTCGCCTATCTCGGCGAGGTCGGTTGGATCTGACACTTAGGGAATTTCCCAAGTATCCTCATGTCGGCTCTCTTGAGCCTCCTTCATGCGACTTCACGTCTTGCCCTTCCGACGCTGGGGGTTGTCACTATCAATCCACAGTGGATCTCAGAGGACACTTGATTTGCGAACGCACGCCTTACGAGGCTTCCGGTGAAGTGGAGCTCCTTGTCACAATTGTCAATATGACAGGGAAGTCTAAGACCTTTGGCATGGAGGAATCTACTAGCACGCTCGCACCCGAACGAGTGTGGCCATTCCGTTTGACTACACGCGCCTAGCGTCCGCCTCTGACGATGACGACGATGATTGCTCGGCAGTAGCGACGTCACAAGCCTCAAGCTTAGTTCAGGGCGAGCAAGCAAATGTGCACATGACTGAAATCCCTGACGAGATATCCAGGAGACTTGACGAGCAACAAGCAACCATCGACTCCCTGAAGGAGATGTTGGAGCAGCTTCTGAGTGAGAAGAAGAAGAAGAAAGAGAGGACTTCGCGGAAATCCTCGAAACACAAAGAGCGGGGCCTACTCTTTCTCGCTCCTCATCCGAGTCATCTGGAGGATCGTCATCTTTGGTTCATAATCTAAGGGACAAAAGGCTCGACGAATTCCAAAGTCAACTCGGTGCCTTGAAGCTCCAGAAGCACATAAAAAAGCTGGGTGTTGTCAGACCGTATCCAATCGAATGGGATACAGTCTCCTACCCGACGAAGTTTTAGCCACAGGACCTCCTGCAGTTCGATGACAACGGATCTCCTACCCAGCACAATTACTACTTCTAGGCGCAGACTGGGCACATAGTGGGGAATGATCCCATTATGACTCGACTTATCATTGGTACCCTCAAAGGGGTCATTTTTAAATGGTTCTGCAGATTTGAGCCTGGATCCATCACTTGCTGGAGGACATGGAACGTCTCTTCATGGCCAGATTCTTTGACAATGACAAAGAAGTATATGTGACCGCCCTGCTAGCTACAAAGCAGAAGAAGACAGAGTTTGTAAGAAACTTTATCAGGAGGTTCAAGAACTGATCGCTACATACATGTGATCAGGTTTCTGAGGCCACTCTCATGGAGATGTGTCGGAACAATCTCTCTATCAACATCCTATCTAATATGGGTGTAGTCGTAGTTCGCTCGTGGAAATACTTAATCCGCCAAGGAGAACAAGTCGAGAGCATGCTCAAGCACATGGATGCTAAAGGGCCATATGAATTTCAAGGGGGTGATGACCAAGATATCTTGGTAGTGGAAACCATCTCCTCATCCAAACCCTCATCAAAACATAGGGATGCTACTTCGAAGCACAAGAAGCCCACGATGGCATCAGCCAAGCTCGCCAACTCGGACCCTAATTATGGGGCCGACTGTGAAGACTTGGCTACTACTGGCCGAAGATGATTGGTGATGCTTAAACGCGTTAATCACCAGAGAATCTATAGCCGATAATAACTTCATTACCCATTCGTAGTGGAGATGTTCTACTCTAATGGGCAACGTGTCGGCAAAGGATTTCATCCTTACATCTTCCACTCGGTCAAACCTTCTTACAGTTAGGAACAAAGCTAAAATCTCCTCTCGATTCCTTCCAAAGAATGAGAGGTCCATTTTCAAAATGGATGTCTAAAACTTAGAACAGTTAGGGTCATCTCAAATCCCCACCTGGTCAAAACTTCCTACAGTAAGGACCAAAACCAAATTCCCTCGCTAATCCTTTCTAATGAGATAGCGGGTCCCTAAAACTATCAAGTTAACTGCCACCTCTGATAGCCATTTCTCCATCAGTTTTATTCAAATGGATGATGGATCTTGTAAGACTATCAAGTTAACTATTACCTCTGATAGTCTTCTCTAAATTTCCCCTGTAGATCTTCTCTAATAGGACGATGGGATCACTCCCACTATCATATTAACAGTCACCTCTGACAAATCAACTTACCAATCCTCTTCAATAGGATGGTAAGTCCACAAAGCTGCTTAAAATCATAACAAACTCTCACTGTCACGTTAACAACCACCTCTGATAAAATTAACTTACCAATCCTCTTCAATAGGATGGTAAGCCCCTAAAGTCGCTCCAATCATGATAATCAAATTAACTTACCATCCTCTTCAATAGGATGGTAAGCCCTCAAAGTCGCTCCAATCATGACAATCCAATCAACTTACAAATCCTCTTCAATAGGATGGTAGGTCCTCAAAATCGCTCCAATCGCGGCAATCCCTATCAGGTTAACGATTACCTCTGATAGCCAACATCGTCATTCTTGCAAATAACGTTGTCCGACCAGTTATCATACTCATACGTCCCTGAACGACCTAATCCTTTCCGAGCGTTCTAATATCCTTAAAACAATCGATGGGTAGTAGCCTACTATGTGATGGCTCCTATAACAATCAATCATCACACTCATACGTTGCTGAATGATTTGATTCCCCTAGCATCGTCTCTTCTATAAAAGGCATTGTTGTTTGATATGACCTACCAAGCGATGTGCCTTTATCCAAATAGTGGCCTACCATGTGATGTGTCGCTATTTCAGGTTCGTCTTTGCCCCAAGAGAAGACAAACCAGGGTTTGTCTTTGCCCTAAGAGAAGACAAATTATGGTTTGTCTTTGCCCCAAGAGAAGATAAATCAGGGTTCGTCTTTGCCCTAAGAGAAGACAAATTAGGGTTCATCTTTGCCCAAAGAGAAGACAAGCTTCTCCTAGACTCCAACGGGTATACGAGTATAAACTGTTTCCTACTTTTGACGGAAAATTCCTGGAGAATATTCTTAAAGGATAACCCGCCAACCTCCAATTGGTATACGAGGCTAAACTATTTCCTACCGTTGACAGGAAGTTCTTGGAGAAAACTCCTAAGGATAACCCGACATCATCTAACCGGTGCACGAGGTTAAACTGCTCTCTTTTCTCCAACCGTGTGCACGAGGCTAAACTGCTCCCTTTCCTCCAACCAGTACACGAGGCTAAACTGCTCCCTTTCCTCCAACCAGTACATGAGGCTAAACTACCCCCTTTCCTCCAACCGATACACGGGGCTAAACTGCTCCCTTTCCTCCAACCGATGCACGAGGATAAACTGTTCCCTTTCCTCCAACCGGTGCATGAGGTGAAACTGCTCCTTTCCTCCGACTGGTATACAAGCTTAAACTGCTTCCTACATTAAAACACCTCAAATAGCTAAGGATAGAGGAGAAATCTTAGCATTAAGCCTAAGAGAAACTCCTCGACAACTTACCATGCTAAGGGCAAGAGCATGACTAGTCCAACTCAAACAGCAGTTGGTAAAGACAAATCAAGTCCGTTGATAGCTGAGGATTTGCTAAAAATCCTAATTGGCGATCGTTAGTAGCGACTGAATAATTCAATCTCACTGAGTTCGATTGGAAGGCGCCTCGCTTTGTCTACACGATGATCATTTTGCAGGTCTTGATATCCAAAGTGTTCCAGACCCCATATGACCTGATTCAGATCTGAAAACTTTGGAGGGGGTTCTGTAGGTAATAAAAATTGCCTTTAATCCCTATCAGAGAAGTTCAGAACAAGACTACTAAAACCTCACCCGAAAGAGCAAAAAGGGGGAAAACGCTAATATCTCTCAAACCGTAAGGAATTTGGCGAAACAGAGGCAGAAAACTCTCTTCGGAGATTTGGTTGGCCCCGTCTCATTGAGATAGGTGATTTTCATATATAATTCATCCAATTCTGAGTTACAGTTTAAAAATTATGACATGTTCTTCGTAGCATGTTTTGGAGCTCGCCTGAAGAGCAACCTCGCCTGAAAGCTCGCCTGAAGTCTTGAGCTCGCCTACATAGCCTCGCCTGTAGAGCTCGCCTAACAGCTTGAAGCTCACCTGCAGGAGCTCACCTGCAGGAGCTCGCCTGCAGGATCTAGGCTCGCCTGCATAGCCTCACCTGCAGAGCTCGCCTGACGGCTTGAAGCTCGCTTGCAGGAGCTCGCTTACAGGACCCAGGCTCTCCTACATAGCCTCGCCTACAGAGCTCACCTAATAGCTTGAAGCTCACCTGCAGGAGCTCACCTGCAGGACCCAGGCTCACCCGAAGACTGAGCTCGCCTGAAGGCTGAACTCGCCTGACAGCTTGAAGCTCACATGCATAAGGTAAGCTCGCCTGCACAGCCTCGCCTATACGACCTCGCCTACAGGGTCGCCAGCTCGCCTATCATGTCAGCCGCCCACTTGAAGCATGAGAGTAGTCAATCCCTTGATTTAAGAGAGTGATTATCCTCATGACCATACCCAGCATGGGAATGATCACTTTCCATAATTTAAGGGAGTGGGTACACCCACTCCCCATGATTTAAGGGATAGAGTATGATTCTCCTCACCCCTAATGGTTACATCCCATGATTTAAGGGATGGTGTATGGTTCTCCTCACTTCTAATGGTCACATCCTATGATTTAAGGGATGAAGTATGGTTCTCCTCACCTCTAATGGTCACATCCAAGATTTAAGGGATGGAGTTATGGCACCCCTCAACAACAATCCCACAATTTAAGGGAGTGGCCATGCTTCTTCTCCACTATAAATAGCCAATGATGGATATCAAAAGAGGGGTCTTGAACTCTTGATCAAGACTGAACCTATTTGGTTCCTTGGCAATCAGTTCTCTTAAGCTCTAAGAGAATCGAGTATGGCTCTTCGCATTGTTCTTGCACTGTAGCATATTCTTCTAGCTTTTGGCTTTGACAACCATTAAGCTCGGGAACTCGAACTCAACCAATACGAGCTTCTACTGTGTACTGAAACTCTCCTGCAACCTCGATCGAATTGTCCAAAGGAAGCAAACTCGGTGTGAGAACTGAGCGAGGCGTCCTATCACTACCAAAGACCCCACGTTAAACAAGGAGGGCATTCCCTCCGTTTTTGTTATAATTTTGATTCATTTAGTTTGTAATAAGCTATTCTTATCAATACAAATGAAATCCCTATTCCGGGAAATTAATTTTTACACCTACAACCTGCATTTGTATTAGTCCATGTTTTCTTACATTCGGAGGACACATCAGATAAGTAAGCCAAATCGAAATTTTCATTAATGTACCACTCGTCCTCACTAGATACATTATTAGTGTTGAGCTCATTTTAGCTTATTACGTTCAAATCCAACTCCCATAAATACTCTTCCTTAGACTCGAGCTCGATATTCGCTTCATTGCCACCGTCAGGGTCATCTTTCGGCTATTGCCGGTTCTTAGGAGTCTAGGTAGAAGACTGAGTCAGTGTGATAGTTCTCCACACTCTTGAATGGTTGTCTCTCGGCTATCAAGGTTCTGACCTCTCCCTCATCATTGACATATTTCATCACTTGATGGAGGATAGACAGGACAATGTGATTCACATGAATCCAAGGTCATCCCAATAATAAATTGCAGGACGTGTCCGCATCTATGATGTAGTAAGTCACCTTCGACTTAAGATCTTCAATCTGACACTTGAGTTTGCTCTTGCCCAAGGGTCGTGTGATGTTAGTGTTCAAGCCAAAGATAGTAGTCTGGGTGGAGCTCAGCCGTTGCAGAGGAATTCCTAAGAATTGCATAACCCTGTATAGCATAATGTTGAGCGTGGAGTTCGGGTTGACCTGGACACGACTGATCTTAGAAGACCCGATATACCCTGTATAATACAAAGGTCTATCATGATTGTGTTTAATTTGCATATCTTCTTGTGTGAATGATATGCAGGGCAGACTTTGTGCAGCTTGTAGGCATTGTGCACAAGAAGGTTTCTTCTGTAGCTTCTGGGACTATAGAAACTTGTGTGATAAAACTCTCTATCCATTAAAGCTTCAATCGGAGCTCTTCTTGTGGACTTGGACAGCCTCAAAAGCTCATAAAGAGTGATCCTGATAGGAATGTTGGCCAGCTGTGCTAGGATGTTAAAATGGAAGGGAGTGTTTGATCCCCCAGCTTGTTGTTGGAGAAGGTTATTCTTATAATGAACCTCCTTCTGCTTCTCTTTATCGACCGACTTCTTAGGAATGGTACCCCTAGTCTCTTCAACTTGCTTCTTTGCTTCTTGAGCAGCTTGATCGTATCTTTTTAGGTATGTCTTTCCTGACTTATGCCAAATCCAGGATTTGCTTCTTGTTCGGCGGCAAGAGCAGTTTTTCCTCTTCCGGGTTGGTAAGAGGGACCAAGTGGGTATCATCTTCATTTAGAGAAGGGCTAATCATATTAGAAGATTTAGCCTTGTTTTTCTTCTTCTTTCCTGACACACTTGTCCACTGCTAGTCATCAAGCAAATCAGGATGGACCCACATTATCTCTCCTTTCGGAGTAGTAAGGGGTACCACTCCTTTATCTTTCTGACCATGCGGGTCAGTGTTTTCAGATGCAATTCTCCCTTAGGGATAGAGATAATGCCATTGGGAGCTACAATAGGTGGAAAATTCCCGAATTAGACTGATATCATGTTGGTGGATGCGGTCTTCGGTTCTACCTTCAACTTAAGCACTTCAGCGTCAATCAAAGCCTGCATGATATCCTTAAAGATATAGCATTTTTTTGTTGGATGCCCCAGCGATCTGTGGTTGAGTCAATAGTTAGGATCATCCACCTTCCCCATCTCTTTTAGGTTTCTTAACTTCATAAAGCTTCAACTTATTGTTCTTTTGAAGTAGACTAAATAGAGTGACCATATGATCCTCTTTGAAAGAGTACTGATTGGGTGCTCTTGGTTGACCCGATGCCTTGCCCTGCTTAGCAGGTGGTGATCGAGTATTAGCTTCAGTGGCTAGGGTATCTATTCGCTTTGATCGGGAAGCATTGCCTTGGCCTTGTTGCACCGGTTGCTTTTGCTTGCCTCCTTCTTCGAATTTGATCCTGGCAACAATTTCTTCAGCCTGTTCGCCTTAGGAGACTACCTGTTTCTAGGAACAACACTCTGCAACTCCCATTTGGGCTAGGAGGTTGGTCTGCAAATTGTGTTGACAAGTCTCCACCAGAGTAGGTTGTGTCATACCTATCGGATATCGAAGAGCCATGCTTCAGAACCTCTCAACAAAGGCTTTGATGGGTTCTCCTTTCTTTTGCTTAGTGGAAAGAAGAGAAGGGACATATACCTTCATATCATCTTTGAAGAATCTAGCCAGGAACAGTCTCTCTAAATCCACCTATTTATGGATAGATCCTGCAGGTAGTTTCATGAATCATTCAAAGACAACCCCATTGAGGGTGCCAATGAACAAACGAGTTAGTACATCATTATTTGATTTCACATTCCCAGTCTGTGACTTAAATAGTAGATATATTGGTTCGGTGATCTTATGCCATCAAAAGCTTGCAGAGTCGGGACTTTGAATTTTGGAGGATAATGGGTTATATCCCATGTGGCTAGATAGGGGCTAACAACTCACTCATCTTGGAGCTCGCTTCTATTGGCAATAGAATTGAGGCGGGCTGCTGGTTCTATTTTCATGGACTGTAGATTCTGCTCATTCTCAGCCCCTTTCTCTTCCTCAGAGGAAGATTCTATGCGGTGATCTTCTTGATCAGAAGTCTCAATCACTTTTTCCTACTCCTTTGATGAAGATGACCTTGCTCTTCAGGAAGATTCGTGCTGAGGTGGTGAATCTACTTTTTGGGACTTAGCCTTGTCTACAACAATTTGGGCCATCAAGATTTGAAGTTCATTGATGGTCTCCTGCTGTGATTTGAGCATGGCTTGCTGCTCATCGAGTCTCTTCAGGAGATCTTCAGGGTTTCCCGCCATATAAACGGAGCTCTCATATCCTATGTAAGAGCTAGAAGGTTTAAGACTCTACGATGGCTGAATGTTCATCATCAGAGTTAATTCTTTTAGCTAATCTTTGATAATTGACAGGGGGTATAAGTCCTTTTTGAGTCCAAGTGTGTTGATAGATTCCATCAGACTCACTCGGGATCTCTATCAAGCGAGGAGATCAGTTTGCTTCTGACTCATTGGAGCTAGAGATTGATGACCTTCCTCTACTAATCATATTGATAGTAACTATAGGATATTCATCCTCTGAAGTTTTCTTCTTGTGGGAACGTCATCTCTTATTAGGCAAAGCGACATTAGTCAGTCGGTCAAACACCAACGGTCTTGGTGTAGGTGCACAACATTGGCATCCTGAGAGGACCATAGAAATCAGTCGTTCACATTGGCATGAATGAGCGACTTGTTGTATTGGTCTTCCTCTCGATAAAAACTCTCTCAAATCTATTACAGGGACTTGTGAGGTTTGAATTGGAACCTCTTGTCTAAGATTAGACGGGACTAGTTCCTAGTGAACATGGATCTTAAATCCATGTTGGTCCTTTTGAACACGATGGATCACATCTCATTTAGTATTAATAACATGAGAATCACATTCTAACACTGAAACACGAGGGTCACGTTGAGGAATAAGAATGCAAAGGTCATGTTGAGGAGTAAGAACGTGAAGGTCGCTTTGAGGAGGAGGAACGCAAGGGTCGCGTTTGATAGAAGAAATGCGAGTGTCGTGTTTGGCACTTAGAATGCGAGGTTCGCGTTAAACATTTGAAACATGAGGGTCATGTTTTAATTGACCTACGCGGAGCTGACGTTCGTGTTCAACGCAGAGTTGACCTCCGCATTCTAATTGCGGGACGCGGAGTTGACCTCCACGTTTAGGTTTGGCAACACGAGGGTTCAGTGGCGATACGAGGGTTGCATTCAATAGAAACGCGAATGTCGCGTTGATCGATTGATTGGCCATCTCAAAGTTGTGCACGTCGTAGGGATATTCTTCTTCGACGAGCAGCATTCCTCCTTGCCTCAGTTAGGGCTTGTACAACAATGTGACCATCTGTACTGATCATCAGCGCAGATCTCTTATGACTCAATACTCGTTGTTTAGGCACGAGTGTAGGGTCTCTAACTCAGTTGACGAGTTTAGTTGAAACCAGGTCTTCTCCTTCTGAGGAAGGACTGTATGAAGAGTATGATCCAAAGGAGAGACGCTCCTTTGGTGAGTCAACAGTAGGAGGAAGCTTAGTCTCCTTAGAGACTTTGCGGATCTTGTGCATAGCCTTAGGGCTAAGGGATTTGGAGGAGAGAAACTCCTCATACTTAGCTTGATCGAACTCAACAGTCAGAGTTTCAACAGTGGTTCCCATGAGTTTCTTATCGGATTGCACCACTATTTCTTCATCGGTGAAAAAATTAGTCCCCAGGGAAGTCACCATCTTTTGTTTGTGGGAAAAATTAGAAAAAGTTTTAGAAGAAATGTTATTAATTCTCCTAACTAACTTAGAAAAAAAAACAAATACAATCTCTCTCTAACTAACTTAAAAAAAATAAATTACAATCTTCTTGATCGGTCTCCCGATTTACAAAATAAAGAAGGACGGTGTAGGCGTATAAAATTGCCTATAGGTCCTTTATCACAGCTCGACGACGCCAATTCAACAAACGGACCATCGAGCGACGTATCCAAGCACGACCGTTATCCCGCTAACACCGAAGCCAAGCCATACGCAACGGAGCAGGTTAACGAGGCGATGAAGCCAACAAATCGCACCCAAGCATTGGAATGCATCCACTCGCACGCGGAATCAAACCAACGTTTCGGGTAATCACCGAGTCATCTAAACAAGAGCGAACTCGGTGATATAACGATCGAATCAAGATCAATTCCGGACTCGAATTCAGAAGTGGATTAACTGCCATATTTGGAATCAAGTCAACAAATCGATTCCAGATCAAGTCAACCACAAACCGAATCAAATCCGAACAACGGAGAACCAGAAACACCGGAAAACCCGAACGACGGACGAAACGAACACACCCGGGGGGACTCGGCCCGAACCGAACCAACCCGGGGTGGCTCGGCCTGAGCCGAGCCACCCCAAGGTGGCCGGCAAACCCTCCCCCCCTTGTGTTGTGTACACGTGCTCGTATGCACAGGTTCATTTGGCTATAAATAGGGGGCTTGGTTCATTTGTTCAGGGGTTGGAAAATTTGGAGAGAGGCGAAGCCCTGCTGGATTGAAGACTCAGATCTAAACAAGATTCAAACTTTGAAGGCTTTGGAGACTTGGACTTCCAGATCCGGTGCTCAGCGATCGTCAACGTCAAATAAGGCAGGAGTTCGAGAGGATCGGATCTTCAGATCTACACGATCACACTCCGGATCTAAGCTTGGTTCTTAGATCCCGAGATTCGAGCGGTTGTTTCCTTGGTGAAACAATCCCTCCCGGCTATTATTCCCTTGGTGGAATAATACCCGTCATATCGTGTAGATCCGACCGGATCGAGATTACGCGGTGGTCCACGGCAAATAACCCCGGCGCAGGCAAAGAACCCACACAAAGCGAGTGACCGTAAAACAGGAGCTCGCGATTCGTTCGACAAAGAAGGAAAGAAAGTTGTAATCTTTTTCATTTCATTTTGATTTTTCATTGTAACCGGATCTTATAAAAAGACCGGATTTCTGTAATCGATAAACTATTACGAAAGTGTACAATGGAATCAATGAAGAAGAACACAAATTTTCCCGCGAACAGACGGATCCCCCTATTTGTTTAAGGCTGGGTTCTTCTTGCTGGCGCTGAGAGCTTGAATCTTGTATCTTGTTGAGGATCTGAACACTTTGCTTCGTGGAACATTATCTACTCTTCTTGACTTAACATCGGGAAGAACATGCAAGACAAGTTTAGAACTCTAAACGAGTTTAAGAACTCTACGAGGGAGTTAATTTCAGAAAGGAAATTTAATCCTTTTTAACTGAAAGAAGCTAAACAGTCGATTTCAAAGTTCTTCAACCGAAAATGGTTCAAAAAGCCAAGCCAAATGATCTCAAAAACTCTAACAAAAAATCTTTTCAAGGATCTATCAAGCTCCAACCCTCCAAAGACCCAATTTAGCTGAATTCTTAACTATTTATAGGGTTTAAGGGGTGTAACTGACCCCTTAATTCGCTCCATAATTGGGGCTTAATGACCCCATTATGTAGAAAAATGGTTTAGAAACTGTTCAAATTGTGTTTGAAACAGTCAAACACGAGGTTCGTATTCTGGAGTGAGCCTCACGTTCAGCTTTGTGAAACGCGGAGGTGATCCTCGTGTTTTGGAGTTAAATCGCGGGGATGACCCTCGTGTTTTGGAATTAGAACGCATGGGTGACCCTCGTGTTTTGGAATTGGAACGCTGGGTGACCCTCGTGTTTTTGAATTGGAACATGGCGATGGCCCTCACGTTTTGGAATTGGAACGCGGTGGTGGATCCTCTCGCATTTTGGAATTAGAACGCGGGGGTGACCCTTGCGTTTTAGAATTGGAACGCGAAGGTGACTCTCACCTTTTTGAATCTGAATGTGGGGGTGACCCTCACATTTTGGAATTGAAACGCGGGGGTGGACCCTCCTGTTTTGGAGTTGGAATGCAGGGGTGGACCCTCACGTTTTGCTTTGAAGAGATCGTTAATTATAATCTCTTTTTCAAGTTCTGCAAAGATCGTCATTTTGTAATCTTTACATTTGGCTTTTTGAAGTATGAGAGTCGTCAAATTGTAGCTATCATTTGTTATTGTGAAAGCCGTCAGATTATAACTTTCACCTGTTGTTGTGAAAGTCATCCGATTGTAACTTTCATCACCAGCGTTTTGTGAGGATCAACTATCGACAATAATTTTTTGACAGCCTACAGGAATAAAATGAAGTAAAGTTTCCAACTGGATTGACTCTAACTCGTAAGATCTTGGTATCCTTTTAGAATAAAACCAAAGAACAAATATGAGCCATCTTGAGCTAAGAGTTTCTCAAGACATACTCTAAGCGTTGGCGTCTACTCGAAACGCTCCTAAAATTTAAAGCCAAACTTATACTCAGTCAAAGCAGATTATGGACACTTAAACATATAAGAACACAATCATAATGGTACACAGTTCAAATTAATAAAAGTGAACCTTTTTTCCCATTCCTATGTTCAAAACACTTAGAATACAAAAGTATTTACAAAAAAAGAAGAAAGGAGATACATCAAGGTTCTTGGGGGACAGGATTTGGATCGGGGGCCGAAGCCCGATCTTGGGTCAGGCCTAAAGCTTGAGTAGAACTTGGGGAGAGAGCCATATTGGGAGTCATAGGAAACTCAAGAATGGAGAAGTAGCAATGATAGAAGTTAACAGAGAAGATTGTGAAAACTCGAACATGACCGCTTGGTCCTCCCCTCTTCAAGCTGACTCACCTGACTCTCACGAGACGAATCTCTGCGCATCCCACCGACTACCTCTTCACCATCATCACCCCTATTCTCCACTTTGAGCACAAGTCCCCCCTCTTCATTTAATCTCCTGGAGAGCGCTAAGGTAGTTAGTCACTCGAGGAGGATAGCGGAATCGCTTAGGATGAAGCTTGAGATTGACCATAAGCTGCACCCTCATGAAGTCGAACCCAGCCTTACATGCTATTGTCATCTCTACCTTCACAAAAGTACTCTGGCAATACTCCTCGATGATTTGATTGCGATAATCTTCTGAATCCAAACCGTTGAGGTGACGCTGCATCTCCTATCTCTTTGTAAGGGATGACTCATAGTGTCGTTCCAACTCCTTCCTCAATTTCTCATGAGCGATCTTCTCCTCCTTTAGTCGATCCCTCAGTCCCTAAGCATCCTAGCGAGTCACTCGAGCTTGCTCAAAAGCATCGGCACTCTCTTGCCTCTCGACATTGATCTCCTACTTCAGATACCTTATCGTGTCATCTCATTCATGAAGCTCATGTTTGAGGTGACTGAGGTCTTTTTAAAGCTTCTTATTTTGGGATGACTTCTAGCTGTTTGAATAAGCAAGCGCTTTATTTTGTCATCCTGGATCTCAACCTCGCACTTCAACTTGCCCTAGCTTCTCTTTTAATAGGCCAAATCCTCTTCCTTTACAACCAGTTTTACATCGTTCACCTCTTGAGCTGCCTTCTTGGCTTCTAATTTTTCCTAGAGCTTGAAGTAGATCTCTCGGATGTGCTCAAAGCACCCAAATAACTCTTCCTCCACCAAAGCCCTTTGAAGTAAATAACTCCTCAGGATTTTGGTGGAGACCATAGCTGGGCATAGTTAAGAGGATGTCATCGTCTTTAGGCAAAGGAACCGATCCAAGGCCTTAGCTTGGGTTGTCCTATATTCCAAGACCAACCACCTCTTATTAAGATACCTGGGGACTGTTCGATTTTCCTGTGATGAGTGCTTGTCATATCTAGGGCCGACTTCAATTGTTCCCATCATTAACGTTCTCAACTTCCCTCACACCTCTGGTGGAAGTTCATTAATGCGGTAGGGGAAGGGCCACCCAAGACTATCTCCCTACGTAGGAGACACCTCTTTCTCTCTCGGCTCCTTGCTTGATCATTGAATCGACTTGGCCAAGCCGGGAGAAGTCACTTCTGTCTTTGTTCAAGCCTCAACCTTCTTAGTCTCAGCTATGATAATCTTAGGCCCCTTATCCTGTGCAGGGGAGTCGTCGTCAACAACAACATTGGTGGACTTAACCTGTGGAGTCTCTTGGGCCGAAATGATAGAAGCTCCACCCTCAACAGCATCACCCCCTTTCTGTTTCGAGACTTCAGCTTTCCTTGAGGGGCCTTGGCTACCTACTATTCTAAACCTCCTCTTTTCTTAGACCTCTTAGACCAAAGAGTTGCAGAGCTCAACCCAGCCAGTCGCGTCGCAATCTCAGCCGTATCAACCTCTATCTTCTCGGCCTCCTCAGGGGGCAAATCAGAGCGAAGATGCTTCTGGGACCTCGCTGATGGCCCTCCTTGAGATCGAACTAGGGTAGCCACCAAGGATGTCTCGGGTTCCTCCTACCACAGCACCAACACAGCTGCTCGAGTCTTATCATTTTTAGTTGGAGGAACTTGAGAAATGCTGACAGCTCGTAGTACCAAGTTGTCGAAAAGATTCTCGCTCCGATGAGAACCCGTGTAAGACTTAATATTGTCGAGTACTCGCTTCTCATCATTTGACAGTTGACCCAGATTCAGAGTATCCTTATTGATCTTAGGCCATGAGGAGCAAGCCAAGATAGCATAAGCTCCAAGGAATCTCACTTTTTAGTCCTTGTTAGATTTGGGGGCATTAGAGACAAGTTTGTGGCTGCCCAAGATCAAAAGATAGTAGTGATCCTCTTGCTGATTAACCTTCACACTAGCAAGGATGATCAATAATTCTCAGAGTCAGCTCAACACCTAGTCAGCTGCAGATGACTACAAACCCCACCAGAGTAGCTATGAAGTTTGGCTTCATCTACGATGGCGAAATTCCTAGGGCTTTGAAGACATAGTGAAGAAAATGGTGGAACAAAAGACGTAGGTTGTACTCCAAGTGCTTGACATACACCAGAGCACTACTATCATCGTGATTATACACAGCCTGACCTTTCTCTAGCAACTATAGAGTGAACGCCCGAAAGATGTCAAACTTATCGTAATAAGTCTCCAGCAAGCTGATTGCATCTTTGAGTGGAACTTTTGGAGGTGATTAATCCAATCCCCGTTCTAAGCCACTGAACACGAAGATACCATTGATTTGATGATTGATAAAGTAGAACAAAAAAGATGACTATAAATCGCTCTAGGGTTTCAAAAGCAAGTTAAATTTCCCCATCTAAGAACGACTATATATATAAGCCAAAGAGTCGACACACGTCGAGATCCTAACGATACATTTGGCTATCAACAGACAATTGGATGGATCCCCAAGGCGACCACTCGGTAACTGAAGTGCCATTTGCTTTAACTGGCATGTAGTCTCTGTTCGGGAACCGAGGCGACATTGATGTATGATATTTTTTGATGTCAGACCATCATATCGACAATGATCCATTATGACTCCTCATAAATGCACCTCAAAACCCAACATGTGACAATTCAATTTCTCTTAGATTCGGTCATTCGAGTTCGAGTGAAAGAGTCTAGTGTTGTACCATAGAAATAAACAAGTGTTAATCTCATTTCAAAAGCTAACATGTGTCTTAAGCAAACTATACGCTAGCTCAACTCGGGACATAGTGACTTCCCTCTCCCTCGAAGGCTGAGATCAAAGACGTCACTTCTTGTCTCCTCGAAGGCCGAGATGAAAGGCATCACTTCTCATCTCCCTCAATGGCAGAGACAAGACTTTCTTCCTCAAAGGCTAAGATGAAAGGCAGTGTTCTTGACATGTATTAAATAGTAGCCAGTCATTGTCACATTAATGAACTGACAGAGTCATCATTACTCCATATCTAAAGTCTTAATGACTTATCAAACTCCATCAGCACCTTAAGCTCTCTATCATCGTTGTGTTAATCATAACGTGACTTGGACCCTCTGATATCGACACCTGTAAAAGTATTAGCTGACTAAGCCGACTGCTTATACTCGGTCAAAATTACCCGACTACCCCTATCATATCAGTACAAATCGATACATCACCTACTGACTAAAGAAACACAATTTCTGCACACTTAGAGAACTATATCAAATCTTTTCTTCCCTTCAGATCATAACTAACTTGATCATCAGAGGAATCATTGGAGAACCTAACTCCGGTCCTCTAACATGTTGCATATGTGTAATACTCTCTTCTTATCAAGGGATAAGTCATTATAGGAGATCGAGGAACCCTAAACTCTTCAAAATCAACCCTAAGTCCCACTATTAAGCATCTGACATCAACAGACAGTGAGAGGTAAGGGAAGGTGGGGACATATCAACCTTGTTTAGGAATTCATTTGACGTAGACAATAAGGGGGAAGTTAAGGTGATGGAGGGGGAAAACTTGAGATTTTGTCCCTCTCAAACAGGAGTGTACCGGAGGGGAAAGTAACTCTTGAAAAAAAAGAATATTACACAAATATAGTTTTACCCTTTTATCGAAATGAGATATAAAGAGGGTGAAATAACATATAAGATTATTTATATAAATTTATATATATTTCTTTACCTTCCCTTCATTTTATTAAACTTTTCAAATGGGTGAAATAAGTTTCCTTGATTCTCTTTAATGTATTCCCAAACATGTTCTGTATATTACCTTAATTTCCCTAACTTAACTTATCTAGTATTTACTTAACTTCTCTTCACTAGGGGCAAATCCAAATAGGCCTTTAGGTATACTACAAATTTCTCAATTTGTTTACATACAAAGGAGGGCTTCCTTAATACATATAAAGGAGGGATAAAGGAGAGATAACAATAGTTTAGCCATGTATACTATCAGTTTCATACTATATATGAAGAATGATTCCTTATTACATATGAAGGAGGTATAAGGGACAGAGAATAATAGTTTAGCTGATTTGGAAACAATAATCATTAGGAATAAATTATTATGTTATGATTTATTTTGTTTTGTTACATATATACCCTCTAACTTCTAGGGAAGTTTAATGGTTAATTTTAGAAAACCCCTCAACTATGAAAGTCATCTTAGAAAGCCCCTCAATTATGAGAGTTATCTAAAAATACCCCTCTCAACTATTTCAGCTTTTGAAATTCCTCCACTCCCTTCAAATTTAGAGGTCTTGTGGATCCCCAATAACCTCCCACAACTATGACATGCCTCACAAAATCCTCCTTATTTTTATGTTTTTTCAGATATCCCTATCCCTCCAGGACTATGTTAAATTGAAATGGGTATAAGTACAATACCCTTAGTTGATAAAAGCCTATTTGAGTTTAACAAAACTAAAACTAACTAGTCAAAATATAGGGTTATTTGCATATATAATCCTTAAATCATGTGTACTTACAAAACTACCATCTTCATTTTAGTATTTGCAAAATTATCCCTTACATCACCAATTTTGGTAAAAAGTACCCCTAAACTCAATCAATCATCAACTTGATGAGCAAAAATTTGACTATTTTTTCATAGTTTTAACATTTTAATTATAAATTAGCCTACCGATGTTGACAATTGATTGATTTGGATGTATTTTTTTTTTCAAAATTGATAATTTGAGGGGTAGTTTAGCAAATAGTAAGATTTGAAGGGTAGTCCATTCAAAAATCTTCACAGACCGGGTACTTCCATTTAAAAATCTTTATTCATATCCTTTAAAAGATATGTTATAATGAGTTGTGATTGAATTTTTAATTTTAAAAAATCTTGCTTTTTTGGTGATTTGGAAAGAGATTCATTGGGGCCATCCTTTGGTTTCATTTGGTTTGAAGCTTCAACATGTTCAATTTATGACTCATTTGATAATAGTTTGCAACATTGCAACGATGAATTTGAAGTGACTGGTTTTAATGAAACAATGAGAATCTCCATCATCCTGCAATGATGACTTGCATTAAAGGAAATGCAGTTCAAAGTAATGGATTTTATGGATTCGTAGCATTGCATTGTCATTGGAATTTTAGTGAAAATACCTTCATTGGTAGATATTTTTGGTAAAAAATAAGGCATTTGATTTTATTTTTGTTTGATCATTATCATCTACTACTGTCAGCTCTGTTTGGTGGCCCCTAGTGGAAATATTCCATTGATTTATTTTGGTCAACCTTAAGTGAAATGTACCTTAATTTGTGCAATTTCAAATAACTTATAAAACCTTGAATTGGTGTGCTAGGATTTCTGGAATTTTGTATTCATATTCTGTTTTATACAAATGATGATTAATATGTTATGTCATCGTCTCATACTTTTGTTACTATAAATGCTAGTAGCTTAATTGGATATAATTAATGGATATGTACTCATAGTTTCCTAAATATTATTATTATTTCACAATAATGCTTTGACACATCGGGAATATTGGTTGCATAAGTGGAGAAATTATGTTTCATTCAGTTATGTGTGAATGAATTAATTATTTTTCTTTTATGCATATCACGATCACACATTCCTAATCGTATCCTTTAGCCTATTTCTCATAGATTCCATATTATCTTTCCTCTCACTTATTATCTATTACATAGTTATTTTTGTTTCATATTTTTTTGAGGATTTGAGCTATCCGTAAGTATATATTTTGGATTATGTTTTCTCTGACAGTAGTTATTGCGTTGATTCTAATAATCACTGGTTACTTTCTTCCTTATCAGATGGCCGGTATATTTTCAGAGTAGTGAGATTGGATTAGCTAAGGATATAACATGGTAAAGGTTAATTATTAAACATTATATTCATTTTTCACAAAATAAAACCTTTTAAAAGTGACATATTTTAATAAATACTCAGCCATGTAGAAAATATAATATAGAGATGTCATATCATTTTGAAGAGTTAACCTTAAGGTAGTGTGTTGCTAATCTAGGTATATGTCATTTAGATTGCCGGGGTGATAAAACAATGAAAGATAGATGATGTTGGCAAATTGTGCCATTGCCATGTGTTAAATTAAACGACAATAAAAATCTAAAAAACAAAGAAATTAACTACTGAAGATGTATACTAACATGACAATATAAAAATTACATTAAAAATTTACATACAACCATATCTTTTAAAATTCGCTTTAAGATTTATTCATCTAAGAATGATACTAACTTAACCATTGAAGGAGCAGAGTCAAAAAAATAATTCTTGAAGCTCATTAATTTTTGATTCTATCGTGCAAGTTTGCATACACAAATTTCTTTGTTGAGGTTTTCACAACTACATAATTCTTTAAGAATTTCGAGCCGGATTTTACGGAGTACGCCCACGTGCCACCCTACGACATATGTATATTTCAATGTATTACTTTCACAAAATCCTAAACTTTGTGGAGGTGTTTCACATAACCTCCTAAACTTTGTTTATCTCATACAATCTCTTGAACTTTGAGTGTCTTACAAAAATCCCTGAACTTCAAACTTCTCTCATCAAGCTCCCCACATGTAACTTGTAAATCATTAAAAAATTCTTGAGAGTAAAAACCCAAAGATTTTCTCTAAGTCACATCTTGATTATTTGGAAAATGTAGGTACTCGAGTCCAGTGAGGAAAGTTGAAATTCAGGAGGGATTTGTGCGACACCCCAAAGTTTAGGGTGTAATGTGAGATAAACAAAGTTTAAGGGGGTTATGTGCAAAAAAGCCTAAATGTCACCGGGTTATGTGAAATTGAAATTAACCCTGTTTTAATCCCATTCCAATTTTAATTGCAAGGAATTTATTATAACGTGGGGTGTGAATGCGCTTTTGCCACATACCGCCTCTCCCTCGCTCTCCACACCAAAATCTAGAGAGAGAGACAGAGAGAGAAAAAAAGGGTTTGTTAGCAGGCGCACCCAAAACCGCTTCTCTTTCTCTCTCTACCCCCTCCTCCATGACTCTGTGCCCCACTCTCTCCCCATCAATCAACTAGCTGAGATCTCGTCTCAAAACCCTTCACTTCCCCCTTCAGATCCCTCGATTCCATGCCCTAACTCCCCAAAATTAGGGTTTTCTGTGCTCTTCGATGGCGCCCAGCCGCAGGAAAGGGGGCAGGGCGGCGGCGGCGGCGGCGGCGGCCGCTCGTCAGCAGTGGAAGATCGGCGATCTCGTACTCGCCAAGATGAAGGGGTTCCCTGCTTGGCCTGCTGAGGTAATTTCTTAGTTCTTCATGTTTCCCTCTTTTCTAGGGTTTTCTGCTTGCCCTAACCTTAAAGAACGAACCTTTTTTGATGTTTTTTGGTGGAGGCAACAGTTAATTTTAAGGGTTTTGTCGAGCGGATAGTAATGGATTAAAAAGCTGCAATTTTTCGTCTGATTCATTGTGGTTTTGGTTGTTTATGAGGTTAGATGTGTTTTGGTTAATTGGTTTCTGCTGGTGGGTTTGTAGGTGAGTGAACTGGAGACTGGGTTTTGATCTTATTGGCGTTTTTTGGCTGGGGCACTTTTTAATTGCTAGGGCTTTGTTGTATTGAGAGTGGTGGATGAAAAAGTTGCAATTTTGCATGTTATTTGTTGGGCTTTAGGTTGTCTATGAGGTTAGATTGATTTTTATTAATTGATATCTATGGTTTTTCCGTAGGTGACTGAGCCGGAGAAGTGGGGATACACTACTTCGGATAGGAAGAAAGTGCTTGTTTACTTCTATGGAACGAAACAGATGTGAGTATCCAGCTATGAAGTTTCTTTTTTTTCCACTGCTAATTGCTTCATCCTAGTCTTTACTAGAAAAGTTTACTGTTAAAGCATGCACACATGCAGGACTTGGTTGTGTAGAGAAAAATGGACATGTATTTATCACACGACCAAATAGATGCAAAGTTTCAACTCAAATTGATCTTGAACTTATGAATCTCCTTGCTGTTTTGTGAATCTAAAATATTAAACCTTACATATGAACCCTATTTAAGAAAATCCAGCCTTAAAAGGCTCCTGTTTAATAAATTTCCTTTTACTAGGCGGAACAGTGTATCTGCCACTACTTACCATCTCACTATGTTATGGCAAGGTTAAACATGGGTTGGATTTTAATATTCTTGGTATACACACGCACATTTTGGTGAGGACGGATGTGGTTGCTTGCATATTGTTTTGCTTGTGTTGGTTGTATTTGTTATTGGCATGCTTTCTTCTTGTTGAATAATTCTATAATGCAACCTTGTGTGAATGCAGATCAGCTTCCTTTTTACATTCCAAAAACTGAGGTCAGTAATATTGTCGGTTGGATGTTTTGAAATGCATCAACGATGATTTAGAAGATATTTGTGTTTGCATCCATTTAGTGTGGGTACTTTATTTTTATAGACTGTTGGAACTTTGAACCTTTTAACTGCAAACGATTTATATAAAGAATTAGTCTGTTTCTCTTGGGAGTTTAAGACGAAATGAATTGCATAGATGAATGTGCTTCTGCTTTGAATCCAGTGTATAGTAAAAGATGGAGGATGCACATTGGATGAAGTAGAATCCTTAGTTGGAAGTTTGTCTATTTTTTAGAATCCTTTTTCGACCTTAATATCATCTGTTCACTATCTGGATTTGCGTTATTCGATGTGTTGGGTGTTGGACCATAGTTGACAAACGAGCATAGTGCTTGTGTGGTATGTATGAAACCCGATTGGTGTTAATGAACCTCATGAAGTCTGATATGCAACTCCAAAATTATTTTGTTGGAAAAAACCCAATGAAACTCGGTGCAAAGGCCTAAAAAATAAGGATTACTATACGAAGTAAAAGACAATTCAAAAGGTGGGATTTTTATTATTGAAACCCTTTATGAAAATTTTAATTGATTCATATTTGAATATGAGAAAATTCAAGGTTTAGTAAAATTGAGAATATTTGGGAAATAAAAATGGTTAGAATAAGCCTTTTGAAGTGTTTGGGAGATTGTTTTTTATTGTGGCCAAGTTATTCGACATAGTTTTGCAATTAAGAAAAAAATGACAAATGAATATAACACTTTATTACTATTAATAAGAATAAAGAACATTGAGAGTAGTATAAACTATCAAGGAATTAAGTTTATATGATTGTTGAAGAGGAGAAAAGGAGGTATGCACATGGTTTTCATTTATTTAGGAGAAGTATAGTAGGTTTCATAGTATTGTAATGTCATTTCAAGCAAGGACGAGTCCAATATTATTTGGTTGGAGAGTCAAGTGTCATGGATAAGCAAATAAAGTCAAACTTGTTATTAACTATTATCATCTTCCTTTTTGTTGATTGGAAAAATATTGTCCTTAAATTTAACGATGGAGAAGTTACAATATAATAATGCAATTATCTCAACTAGTTAAGAAAACTCAATTTAAAAGCTCTCTTGAATACACCTTGAATTATTGACATCGCCATTAGGACCTCCAATTTTTATAAATTATTTCAAGTTAATTCCTCTAATTAAGAGCGACACCACAAGATATACAAGTGGGGACCTAATAGCAATTTCAATAATTTGAGAAAATGTTTTAAAAGACTGAAGAGTTAAGGGACTAATAGTAAAAGGAGCATACAAAGTATTTTATTTTTAAGGGTTCTTATGAAAAAAATATGTTAGCATAAACTAAAACATGAGCAGTAGGTCCAACATTTGGAGATGGATGTTTCCCTGAGTTAAATGTTTTGAAAAGGTAGACAAAATTACTAATACACCATGAATAAATGAATAACCATCATAGTTCATTCATTTCTTTTATTGTTTTAACAAATAATAGCCTGCGCTGTACTTCATAATATGTACCGTAACGCAGAAAACTTGGGGGCTGTGGCCCTCGTCCCCCTAAATTCGTTCCTGATTTCAAGAAAGCAGTGTGTATACTTACAGTGTGTTCATATGGAGGGTGGATGAGGGAAGGGAAAGAGGATTTCTAATTTAACTTTAATTAGAGTTTTATTGGGAGGGTAAAGGAGGAGAAGGATAAGTTTAAAAAAAATGGAAGAAATCGCCCCCCCCCCAAAAAAAATCAAATTGGGGTGTAGCGGAGAGGAAAATAAAATGACAAAAATTTTAATGTGTTGAGAGAATTTTACCTCGATCAAAACGAATCAATGGCTGAGACTTAATCACAGAGGTGATTTAAGATTCTCTTCCCTTTATTAAACTCCCAAAACAAAATAAATTAAGTTCACCGCCATTTCCTTAAGGGGGGGTTAGTCACCTAGAACTTTTTAAGTAGAACTGGGATAATTGGTAAAGTGGGATAATTTTTGGACACTGAGATAATTTAGTGGAATAATGATGGATAATTGGTAAAGTGGGATAATTTGGTAGGATAATTTGGTGGGATAATGATGGATAATATTATGAAGTTGTATAATTTAGTAGGATAATTTGGTGGGGGTAATGGTGGGTATAAATTACTATTGTTAATAATTATATATTAAAAATAATATAATATTGATAAGCAAATTCTAGTAATAACTATAAAATATAATGCAATAAAGCATCACTATTCATCTCAAATAATAAAAAAATTTACAAATAAATAAAAATTTAAATCCCTAGAGTGACTCGACTTTCATCATCCCACATGGCTTCTATCATCCCACATGACATCTGCCATAGAATTTCTCCAAGCTCCAACAGCTGCTCGTTGAGTCTGTAACTCGTCTTCTTTATTGGAGTCATCGTCTGCATCATCAACATTTCGTGGAGCTTCTAGTGGAGAATCATAAATATCGAAGTTCAAATCTCATAACATCATAAAGAAAGAAAAATAAGCATTTTTCAGCCATTAACCCTTTGGACCAATCTCATCATGATCGCTGAAACCAAATCAACAAATAAATAAAATGTACACAAGAATCATCCATGGTCACTAAACAGATGATCGACAGATGAACTATAAATATCCCAATCAATTTACTGAGCCGATTTAATAATAATAGATATCACCATTAACCATTCAACATCTAATCATCAATGTGATCGCAAAGTTGCTTTCTAACTTATAAAAAAAACATAAATAGCCCGCATAACTTTAGCATTAACCCACCAACACTATATTCTTAACCTAAACCACTGTTGTGGAGAGAAAACTTAGATCAAACAAATAATAATAAAGTAATTCAACGTCAAAAAGCTATCAATAAAGTAATACATCTTGAAGATAATAATAAAAGATCTAATCATCACAAAAACAAAGTAAAGACAGACAAATGAACGGATGATTGACTTCATGGCGGAGAAATTTTCTAGGCGGAGAAACTAACCAAGAGGGAGGGAGGCGGCGTTTCACTTTTTGTTCCCCAATTGTATTCTTTCCAATGTGTGGGATAATTTGAGAGAGAACTTATGGTTATATATATAGGTAGTATAATTTGTGGGATAATTATGACCAATGATTCCTATTCTAATTCTAGTATAATTCTACTTGACTAACGCACCAAAAAAATAATACAGTTCTAGTTCTACAAAAGTTCTACTTGACTAACACTATAAAAAAATATCCCATTTCCTAGTTCTATGTGACTAACACCTTAAAAATTTATCCCACAAATTATCCCAGTTTCAGTTTTAAGTTTTAGATGACTAACCCCCCTAACTAAACTCCTAAACAATATATTATATTTTCTCTTTCCTTCTTTATCTTCCCCTTTTCAATTTTCCCTTTCTTTCCCTTCTCCTAGTAAACTTTCATATAGAGTGTTAGGTTAATGTGATTAAGTGTACGAAAAATAGTAAATTGTTTTAGAATAGTTGGAGGGTAGATAATCATTCCTTAACACCGTAAGCTTACATTAGTTATAAGTATCAAGCCCTTATCCCTATACCTGTTATGCATTACTTAAGGATCATTTTCAAGATGCATCTCAAGATGTGCTATGGTGTATGTTAGCTTCTGATAAGTTGTATTGCCTAAGAATCTAAATAATCCTCAACTCCCTAGCAAGGTTTTAAATATCGGTTATCGGGGATTTATCGGATGGCCAAAATCCTTATTGGATAGCGGAAATCAGGGATATATCGGGGATAAGTAGTATTTATCGGAGTGATATACTGGATGTGTATATATAATATAACAATTAAAAATGTAATCTAATCATGTTTAATGAAATATAAACATATCAAAATGTAAATCATCATGTTTAGAATCACTAACAAATTGTAGACAGCGAAACTTGCATCATAGCCTTGAAAAAATATAATGCTAGTCAAAATGGGCCGATAATCCCGATAAAAAAGTCTTACTTATCGGCCGATAAGTGCCGATAACGCCGATAAGTCGCCGATAAACCTACAAAAACGATAACCGATTAAAAATCCAATTTATCCTAACAGAGAGCTCCCAAATCCGATAACTCGGCCGATAATATCGATTATCGGCCGATATTTAAAACAATGCTCCCTAGGTACAAAGGTGGATATAGGCTTTTGAAGTTAAGTACTCACAGGTTGCATATGATGTATAATGTATTTTGTTTTAACCTCAGTAAATTATCAGAAGAACAATGGTATAGTGAATATATGATGGTAAAAGGTGGGTTAGTACTTAGTAGTGATTACTTGGGTTATTTACTATCAATCATGCAAGGTGATTGTGAATTTATCGATGTTGTTTACAAAGTTAGATTTGAGAGATACATTTAAATTGGAGGGAAATATATTTTTGGATGAGGCTGCTATTTTGTGCATTATAGACCAAAGTACTGGGTTAGGTAACTAATGACTAGCGATCAAAAAGTGACTGCAATTAAAGCAACAATGTAGATATAGATGACGTCAAATATTCAAAAAGATGGGATAAATTGAATGTATTTGCAAGAGATTGGAGGGATGATACGGTTTTAAGGAGGGAGTATTTTGAGTTGGATAAAGCGTTATAAGTTATTTCGTTTCATCAGTTGAGGTAGCTATTGAATGAATAATAGTTTTGCTTTAGTGTTCTTGTTTATTGACTTTTTCTTAAGCTAAGTTGTTAGGGAAAGTATTCATCTTTATTTTTTATAATTGCTTTTAATTAGAAATGCTCAATGTTTAATGTCAGAGGAGAGCTAGATTAATGAATTAAGTGTTTTGTAGAAGGTTGTTGATACGTTTGGTTGTTGTTTTTTGTTTTGTTTTCTTCTAGAAAGGAAAAAAATGATTAGCAACATAGAGAGGAATGAAAAAGTCACTTAAGTGTCGGTTTTTAAAAAGTTGTTAGGATATACGAGGTTGATCTTATAGCATGTGCCAGCCTGTGCTGACTGTTCTCAGCAAGCAAAAGCGGAACTTCTTTGATGCCAAAAGATGGTTCTCTATATTTAGAATTGAGAATTGGGATTATGCCATAGATTCAATATGAAGCTGCTTCAACTTTAGACACGGTTTTAAATGTCTGATGTTGATGACATCTCGAACGGCTAAAATCCATGGTGGACTGCGAAAATCGGGAAAAAAATATTGGGACATATAGTAGATATCGGATTGCCTTAGATGGTATGCATATATATAACATAATGTCCTAAATACAATCCAAACATACTTAATAAAATCTCTTCTTTAAGTATACAAATAAATAACATATGATGTTTATGCAAAGTAAATGATTCTAGAAACTTGCTTCTCGATGGCAAGAGAGACTAAACCAGAGAGAAGATAGAGAAAGAGAGAGAATGAGAGGAAGAGAGACAGAGAGGGAGATAGAATGAGAGAGAAATAGAATGAGAGGGATAGAATGATTGAATGAGATTAAAAAAACAAAAAAGAGAACAAGAGAGTTAGAAGGAGAGGGGAGAGAGATTACCCTCAAAACCCTTTGTTGTCCAATCCTTATTTGCAAACATCGCCGATGGTCGAAAACTCAATCCGATGTTGAATTTGGCACCAAAGTGCCAATTATCATATTTAAAATGAAAGTTTGAGGCACCAAAGCGCTAAAATAAACTACATGCATCAAAGTTGAACAAGACGATAACCTTATGGTACCAAAGTGCAAATTAGCTTAACTGTAAGACATAAAACAATTAATGTGCAAAAAGATAGTTTTATTGTGTGTGCTATTCGGGACCACTTAACGATTAATTAGATTATGCGTTGATTAACCGTATTATGCAAAATTATGTATTTTTGAATTTTTAATATATATTTAGTATTTTGCATATGCTAATATATATAAAATTCATGAAAAATAGAAAACCTACTTACTTTGACTAATTTTTTTGTCGAAGAGCTTCGAGGGGAATGTCGGAGAGCTTCACGATGATCGTTCAGGAGCTAGTAGGTAAAGTGTTAGAGGTCATACAATCTTCTAGCGAGTTTTCATGAGCAGTGTTGAGGTCATACAATCTTCTAGCGAGTTTTCATGAGCAGTGTCGAGGTCGAGCAAATGTCTTTGAAGGCTGGGGATATTTACCACATGAGTTCAAAGAAGAGAGGGAATAGAGAGAGTAACGTAACTTTGGGAAACCTTTAGGATTAAGGTTTTTTTACTTTAGTAGTTGAACTGGGTTTGGGATAAACATGTTTAACCTGAAAAAGATTTAAAAGAAAAGAGCCCTCATAAAAAAATTATACGGGAGCTTATTGAAATTGTGCCCAATTATGCGGGCACTTACTAAAAATGTGCTTGATTATGCGAATGTTGCATAATGGAGTGCTTTTTTGCCTAATCGAAGTGGTTCAAACCCTCTTAATCCGCATTTTAGAACATTGAATACGATTATGGTGATGTGCTAGTGTTAACTAATGTTAAAAATTGTTACCTTTGTTTTCTTGTCGGCTATGAAGCACGGATACGCATAACATGAAGCCGTGTCGTGTCGTGTCCGTGTCGGACACACGTGTCGAACACACGTATCCTATATATTTTTTAGGATTTGCCTCGTGTCGGCGTGTCGGATGGCCGCGTCGGATCCGTGTCCGTGCTACATAGCTTGTCGGGAGGCCATCGTCTGAGCTGCAAAGGAAGCACGGTGAAAATATTTAATTTGTTAGTAATTAGGGCTTAAACTGAAGTCCTGTTGAAATGGGCTGCTATTAAGGGTTTGCTTGGTTGTTTTCTATAAAGGTCAGTTCGACTTTGGAATTTGGTAGCTAATGCTCAGTTGATTTTGCCCTAGAGAAGAAGTGGATCAAGAGTAGAGCGGTCTATTTTCGAGGCACAATTTTGCCTTAGACTTGGCTGTCAGGTTCTTTTAGTTAGGATATAACAATTAGGTAATCAGGTTTGGATTTTGTGGTCTAAATCCAAACTCGGACAAGTAAGGTCTTAAAACTAACATCAGTGTTTTCAAAGACGCACGTCTCACCGTGCCTCATGCGCATTACGATGCGGGACGGTGGCGAAGCGCCCCACTTCTAATGCAGCAGCGTCTTTTGCGTCTCGCGCATATTCTTACTTTGTGCAAGGTGCATGTAGTACATATCCTCATATAGTTTTATTTGTTAACATTTCAATCGAGTCTTTATAATTGATATTTCATATCCCAAAAAACAAAATAAATCCATTAGGCCTTTTTAGTAGCCTTCAATTGAGGACCATTACTAATCATTTGCTTGGATATTAGTCTTGATTTAACATTTGATTTGAAAATTTATGAATTTTGCTACTATGTTGGGTGTTAGTATTAGAAATTAAGGCATTATATTGTGATTTTGAAGTAAGATATTATTTATCATGGCATTTTGCATGTGAATTCTAAAAACATGTTCTTTCGCGCTTGATTATATATTTTGAAAAATTATGTGTGGGGTATGCGTGTAAAGATGCTTTGCGCCCCGCATTGCGCCTCACACATTGATAACACTGACCAACATATCTATCGATATGTTCGAGATGTCCCGACATGTCCTGACATTTGTCCCCAAAATGCTATATGACTTTTGAAGCATGATATCGTGGCCTTAGAGCTCCCAATCCAATATGTCAGCCGCCATTTAAAACCTTGATCGAAGATATTCTTGAGTTAATGCAACTCCATGTAAAAAGCTAAAGGAAAATGAGACTTTTAGCAATGATAAGGATTAAGCGTTGAACATAAATTAAGAAGATTAAGAGCATGTTTGGGAGCTATGGGTTATAATCCACTTAGCTTATATCCACGGGTTATAATCCACAAATGGCTTATAAGCCAAGTGGATTATTTTATCCATAGTGTTTGTTAAATTTAGTGGATTATGATCCACATTTCTAATAGTAGAGTGTTTGACAAAAGAGTGGCTGATAATCCGTTCCTGTTGTCAAAACAACCGAAAATGTTGGAGATAGAGAAATAGGGCTTTAAAGTTTTTTAAATACTAAAAAGTAAACTAGTCTTTTACTTTATCAAACTATGTAGCTTATAAGCCGACTAAAAATAACCTGGTTTACCCTAGCTTGTTTTGGCTTATAAACCAAAATGAACTGTTTGCTAAACATGTCTTAGTGGCTTATACGTCACAAAAGTAACTTATAACCCACTTTGACTGGTTGCATACATGCTATAAGAATTATCCAAGGTAGTCCTATCAAATAGCAGAATACAAATACAAGGATGTGTTACTTGCCCAACCTTCACTTTAGTTAGCTATTTGATTCATGTGGTTATGTAGGGGAATAATTGGTATGGAATAGTGATCTCCTCAAGGATATAATATTTCGGGCATTTATGGAGATTCTTTTGGTCTTTGTTATAGTATTGGAGGCTAGATCAATAATGAATGTGAAGATATTCACACATCAAGAAGAGAGTTAATGCAATTCGAAGCATGAAACATGTTGGGTGTAATCGAGGGCTATAATTATTACATTTGGTAAGATTTCTTGGTAGTTTCTGAGAAGTAGAAATCTATGTCTTTGGAGGGAAAGATGATAGAAATTTGGTTAGAAGTTAAAAAAAACATTTTTTAAAATTTTATTAGCAAAATCAATATTTTTTACTTTAATTAGCAAAATCGACCACTTTTTAGCCACATCATCATGGTTGGCCAAGAAGTGTTCGATTTTGCAAAATAGAGACTTTAAAAAATAGGGACCCCTAGTCCCGTGTAGTTAATGGTCACTAATTAAGGGTTAATCTGATTGACCACTAATTACACGGGACTTGTGGTCTTGTGTTATTTAAAGCGTGTATTTTACAAAATCGACAATTTTTTGGCTAACCATGACGACGGGTCCAGAAAGTAGTCGATTTTGCTAATTAAAGTAAAAAATGATCGATTTTACTAATAAAATTTTAAAAATGGTTTTAAAAAAAACTCTCTTAGAAATATGTAGCATCTCTTAGGGGTTAAAGTATTATAATTATAATTACTCCTAAACCCTTTCCCGTGGGGGAAAGAATGACTTGGGAATATTATAGTTTAATAGCAAATTTGAATTGGTTTTTGTGGGACTCACCCTTTGAAGGCATGTTGTCAGGTAAAGTTATTTTATTCTTCGAAAGAGCTGAAGTCTGATGTAGAAGGACAATCAATGATGAAGTAGAGATCTTTGTTTTTAATGATAAATGTGGCAATTGGATATGTTCTCTTTTAATTGACTCTCTACTTTCACTTTCCTCTTTACTCGGTCCTTAGTAAGCACTACCAGTCTCCTTAATTTCTTTTGCCTTCGTGATCGAAACCCTTGATTATACCAAAATAACCTTCAATTGGCAATGAAGTGAGGGCTGTTGGTTGAATAGTTGGGGCATATGTGTAGTGGATTGTTTGACTATCGATGAATGAGTTAAGACTTACATGGTTACATTGAAAAGTTGAATGGACTACAAAGTAGACTAAGAAAACGTGGAAGTGGTGAATGAAAAAAAATGCTATGCTTTCCTTGGCTTAACCAAGAAAAGGCCTTACATGTTGAACTTAAACCGAAAAATAATATTCATGTAACCGATCCCTCCAGTGTTGGGATGAAGACTAGTTTTATCGTTATACTATATGTCTATAATATGGCTATCAAAAACTAAATATGAAATTCTGGAACATAAGACGGTCATTTAAGGGTTGAGACTTTGCACGTCTTTAAATGTCCTAAATTAGGTTGTAACATTAACACATGTTTGCACTTGTACTTCTAAGCTAGCCACATGCCTTGGATTGTGAGGAAATGTTTCTTAAACGGAACTCAGATATAGAAAGGTGGATGAAAGAATACAAGTCCATTCTATATGATATTCAAGGTTTTAAATATCAGATATCGGGGAAATATCGGATGGCCAAAATCCATATCGGATTGCGGATATCAGGGAAATATCGGGGATGTGGTAAATATCGGAATGCCATAACGAATGTTTGCATACATAGTATAATGCATTAAAATGTAATCTCAACATATGTAATGAAATTTAAGCATACAAAATATGAATAATATATGTTTAGGATTACTAATCAACCTTCTAAAATAAACAAAAGTGCAAAGCAACATTGCAACATTCAATTTGCTTTTTTAGGGCAAAATGTCATTTGATATAATGGGGAAATCTTGATATCTCGCCCAAAAATTCCAAACACGGTATATTATTTTGCAACAAGCTATATAAAAAGATATATTGGTCCACATATCGGCTAATATATCGACCATATCGAGGATTTATCACTCAAAATAGCCAAAAAACGGTAAAAAGGATATTTAAAGACCATATCGGTTGCGGTAAGCCCTGTAAAAGGATATATCGGCCTATGTCGGGGATATTTAAAACAATGATGATATTTGATCTATGAAGATATGCTTCTTGGAACTTAGATATAACAAGTGAACAAAAGAATGATGATTGTGACCACTGAAAACTTGTACAAATTATTCTGCCATTCTTAAATGAAATTGTGCAACATTCATATGATCATTTTCTCATATGATCTTAAGAATTATAGAGCATCGTTGTGGCCTTGTGAATTCTTTTTCTATCAAGTGGTCCAAACTTGGTCTCGTCTTTGGAAGTTGTATACTTGTATTTATGACCACCTGATGAATAAGCCACGGTCTCCATACCTGATGAATTTCACTAAAGATCATGCATATCATGGCATATGGTGTGAATCCTCCAGTGTGCTCCTCAAGTTGCAACCAGTCTCTCTCCATGCTTGTGTATACATATGTACATATTCTACACAAGGCTTCTGAAAGGATCTGGCTACAAAACCTTTCAATTAGAATTATATTGTGAGGTATTCATTTATAAGACCCATTTCTTTGAGGTTGATTTACATAATTTGAAGTGCTCAAAAGCTGAAGTTTGCAACTTTGACTGTTGTCGCCTATGAATCAAGCAGTGACAAAAGAAATAAGCAGAAGTAGAAAGTTGCTTAAATCTATGGTTTGGGGCATACAAATTGAGAATCTAAATATTGGAGGGGTTTGCAATCTTTTGTTTACCAATGTTAGACCCTAAAAGTAAGCAACTTTTGGCTCTTCTTTTCGGAGCTAATGATAACGGAAATAAAACTTAGAACTCCTATAATTTGATTTTTATTCATTTCAACTACATAGATCAATTTCAGCAAAATACATCTTCGAAAAATGGTTGCCCAAGTTCAAATTTCCATTTAGAAGAATCTGCAAAAGTTTTGGAAGTAGTCAAAGTGTATTTTCCTTTTATATAATATAAATACACTATGCACACATTCATATACAATATGTTATATATTACAATATGTTATGTATACATGAAGGGTATGGCTTTATTTTTTCTTAAGCGAGGTTGAAGCTACCAAACCAAAGGAGCCTTGGCCCCACCTTAAAATAATGAGATATCAAGTAAATAAGGGGCTGGTACCTTACATTCCCTTTAAAAAAATGGAATTTAAGCTTATGTCGTCAGGTGGCTTCTGTGGCTGTTATATTAGTATTTATGTATACATGAAACCTAAAGCTTTATTTTTTTCTTAAGCGGGGTTGGAGCTTCCAGATCGAAGGAGCCTTGGCCCCACCTTAAAAAAAATGAAATTTAAGCTTATGTTGTCAGGTGGTTTCTATGACTGTTATATTAATACTTATGTTTGCTAGTGTTCTAATTGCAGTTTAAAATACCTGAAATTAGGGTGTAACAGGACTGGATAGACATTACATCTTAAAAGGAGAGAGTTAATGAACACTAACAGCTACTTGGTAACCTCGAATTAACCTTAAATAATGAAGACCAACAATCTTTTTGTGTGTAATATCTCGATAGGACAACATTCCAATTATCCTATAGGTTTTCGCTAAAACGGCATGGAGCTTAGCGATCAACATGAGAATCTCATCTCTTGTGAACACACGTCATGATTTTTGTAAAATTGAAAGACATGAGAAAATCACTAAAAGTTGGTTTGAATGGAAGATGGATACTCTACATCCTTTGTTGTACAAGTTGGTGAAGTTGACACTAATGTTGCCCGTTGCAATGACAAGTATCAAAAAAGCATTTTCAGCCATGAAAGTTAATAAGAATGACCTCCGAACCGAATGAGAGATAGGTATATGAACAATCATTAGGTGTCTTATACTAAAAAAATATATTTTGAAACATTGATGATTAAAATGTCATGAAATAGTGATACAAATCAATCGTCCAAAAAAAATTATGTTACTGTGTTTAATTATAAATTTTTGAACCCTACTCTTCTCAAATTCCTCGCTTTGCCACTGTTCTTGAGGATAACTTTATATTAGTACCTTGTACATATCTACAACTAGATGACAGGTTTAGTTAATGGATGATCTATGTTCTTCATCTTCAGTAACATATTGTGAAACGTACTTAGGCAGATCAATATACAGTTTGAAATTTTCTAACCTATCAATGCAATAGTGCCTTTGTAATATTTTTCACAATTGGTTGCCTCTGTTATTACACGAATGGCTTAAGGTGGAGGATGCAAGAAAAAGAAACAAAATATCCATTTAAGATGGAGCCTAGGAAAAGATATTCAATAACATGACAAAAATAATGGAAATTAAGTTGGATAAGTGGCGAGCTATGTTGCCTAGGTGCGGGTACGGGTACGGGTACGGGTACGGGTACGGGACACGGTAAATTTGTAAAAAGTAGGGTACGGGGACACGGCTATATATATAAAATAATTCACTTTAGATCAATATTCCAAAAGTTAAAACTATATTCCTTGCATAGGAAATAGAATAGAAAGCTATTTTTACTTTAATTAAAAATTTAGAACTAATATTATTACCTAAATCTAAGTTGCATGGAAACTGGTACTGGTACGGATGCGGGTACCACCGTACGAGTAGGGGATACGGCAAAACTGTAAAATGTTGGGTACGGGTTCAAACTACATATATATTGAATTAATAATGTACATGAGATAATTTTTTCCTGCTTCATGTGTCATTAGAATTAAAACTTCGATCATATTTTTGAGTTTATTTTATCATATTGATTATCGTGAATTGTAAACTACTCATTTTTTACTAGACATCTAAACAACCCATTAACTATATAGTTTTGAACTTGGGTATGGACTAAAACGAACCCGACCCATATCCCATTAGTTTCAAAAGACGGATGTGAAGTGTAAGCTCTACGTCTAGGAAGTCTTTAACAAACGTTTTAAATTAACACATATATCGTATAATTGAGTACATGTTGTAATAAATGCATGCATATATTCAAGAAGTGTCCATGAAGTTTGGGTACGGGAAAGTGTCGGGTACGTGTCCGGTACGGGTACAGCTTCAATAATGAAGTACCCGGGTAACATAGGTGGCGAGTCATTCTTAAGTCATTTACACATGCAAATTGCTACATACGTCTAATTTTATATGCTTCTCTGTGATTGTTTTTGCATGTATGCATACTATAAAAAATATCATCTAATGTTGACAAATGATATTTGTCAAGTTTAATTGTAAAGAAAAAGGTTTTAAGTATTGGATATTTGGAAAATATTGGAAAACCATAATTTACATCAGAGAATATAATGGAAATATTTGGGATATGTGGTAAATCTTAAAGTGCTATATCAGATGATGTGCATGTATAATATAATATTCTAAAATATAATCTAAACATACTTTATAAAATCTAAGCATACAAAAATGTAAATAGTATATGTTTAAATCACTAATCAACCTTTTCAGACAAATATCAACATTGCAACAATTCAGGACTTTTTGAGGTCGAAATGTTACTTGAGATATTGGGAAAACATGATATGTCACCCAAATATTGTTGAAAGTGGTATATGGTTTTGCGACAAGCCATATAAAAGGACATATCGGTCAATATATCAGCTAATATATCGGCCATGTCGGGATATATTACCAAAAAATGCCAAAAATGAGTATAGGATGTTTAGATTAAATCTTTTTGCGGCAAGCATTAAAAAAGGATATATCGAATGATATATTAGGCCATGTTGTGGATATTTAAAATGATGATAAATAATACAACCAATGTTTTAGAACAATGCAATGTTATATAAATTATTTTTTGCAAAAATATAAAAAACCGTTCAAACATGGCTATACAAATCAAAAAATTTTATTTAACATATTGACACATCAAATTACTTTTTATTTTGATTTTTGAAGATGTATTTTTTACATATGTACTTCTCAAATCCGGGTATGATTTAAAAAAATACCTCCCAATCATCCAAATTGCTAGTGGGTACCCCCCCAAATTGCACTCGAACTTAAATGTCAACCCCACTTCAAATTTTAATTGTGAATGCTAAAGAGTTTAAGAGACATTCTGTTACCCTGACTATTCTAAAATATGACATTGTCATAATCAAGGTAGCATTGCAAGCTTTGTCGATAGAATTGAAACTTCTGTAACCATTGAACGGATTTATGATTAGGGCATGTTTGGTTATTTTCTAAAAAACCAAGAAATAGAAATGAAAACCAAGAAAACTCAAAAAGTACAATTTCATCCATTTTCATCCTTAAAACCCACCCACAACATTTAATAAAATATTATTTTTATCCAACAACTCATCCACCATATTTAATAAAATATTATTTTCATCCAACAACTCATCCACCACATCCATCACATCTAATAAAATATTATTTTCATCCAATAACTCATCCACCACATCTAATAAAATATTATTTTCATCCACAATATCACTCAATTCATCTCATCTCATCATTTCAAATCACTCACATCATCCAATAAGATGATAACTCATCTCGTTAACATTTCATTTCCACTCATTTCCTCCCAAAAAGCTAGGAAAACAATTTCTTTAAGTGTGGGTCACATCATCCAATAATATAATGACAACTCATCTCATCTCATCTATTTTCTTGTTTTTAAGAATGAACCAAACAAAAGAAAACAACCTATTACAAGAAATATGTTTCTTATAATTCATTTCCTTATTTTTCCGCCAACCAAACAACATCAAAAGAAGTTTTCTTAAAAAATCACTCACATCATCCTATAATAAGGTGACAACTCATCTCATCACATCTCCATTTCTTTGATTTCCTTCTTTTTTAACAAACCAAACACTCCCAAAACAATTCTTCTTAGAAATAGTTTTTCATTTCTTTGATTTCCCATTTTTTTAGGCAAACAAACAGACCCTTAATTGAAAACTATAGTTGCCCTAATAAAGATATGGTCCATCATCTACGGTGTTATGATGCACTGTAATCCAGAAATATATGATGATGAGCACACAGAACCTGCAATCACAATGAGTCATATCAGAGGACTTATTCTTTGACCATCTCAGTCTCAAACAAAACCTCGGATCAATATATAACAAGTTGCGAATATCCAAAGATATGAAGTATTAACTTAAAGTATCCTCTTTAGGCGGAGGGGGGTAACGTATGGAAAAATTCCCATTTAGCTTAGAACCGTTAAACAATTCGATGTCCTGATTTCTTTTGAAAATCATCCATATCCACTCCGCGAAGAAAATTTTTCAGTAGTTTATGAAAGAGGATTTGTTCTGCCTTATTTTGTTTCTTGTGTCTCTTGTACTTCTAAATAGGCGCTTATTAATCTAAAAGAACAGGCATGCATCAACTTTCTTTCTGATTCTAGGTTTGTCCATTGTTATCGAGGGGGGTGCCCTGGGCGCGGGGCGCTGCGGGCTGGGACAATTGCGCCCCGCACCAGAGGCGGGACGCTGCACGCACACGAGGCGCACGCGCCTTGTGTGCGCTTGACACCTGCGTCATGCAATAGACTCTTTCTTTTGTTTTTTAAATAGTTTACATATTACATATTTACATCATGTAATAGACTCTTTCTTGCTAGTCGCTAATCCATTCTCCATCCTTTTATGTTTAACCTATAAAAAGAAAACAATAATTAGTAATTTAGTATACTTGTTTGCTAATTATAACTTCCTTCTCTAATTAGCATGCTAACTAGAAAATTATGAACATGTAAATATGTAATTGTTACCACCATTCTTCATCTTTTCATGCTAACAAGCAAATAACAATTAAGAATGCTAACTAGAAAATTATGAACAATCATGTTTTTTTAATCACTTAATTGTTACTTAAAAATACATATATCATATTTTAAATAAAAATACATATTTCTTATTTGTTACTTGCTTGTTTTGTTTCATAGACTTTTGCTTATGTTGAGATTATCTTGCATTGTGATTTGTGGAAACTTATGAACTTCTCTATGTTATGCATGCTAATTAAGACTCTTTCGTGATTTAGTAGGTAAAATTATATTTCTTGGTCTTTTTATGTGACAATTTATAAACATGTTGCTTATACACTTCTTTGTCTTATGTTGAAAAATATTAGTTTGAGTTGTGCACCTCAATTCAATTCAGTTGAGGTGCACACATCGTTGTGCGCATTGCGCCTTGCGCCCCGCATTGCGCCTTGCGCCTCGATAACAATTGGTTCGTCAATAGCCGATCTTTACCAGGAATGGTGAATCAAATTTTAATAGCTCAACTGCTGTAGGTAATTTGGTTGTTTCTAAAGAATTAATCTTGTTAGCAAACTATTCTAGTTTCATACCTAATAAACTAGGGTGGGCGGAGCTTTAAGATCAAGGTTTTGACTACAAAAAGAGTTCTTTTTTTTGGGTGGGGGTTGGTTAAAATAAAATAGCAATTATGATGGTTTTAGGGGGCGACTAATTTTAAAAATGCCGATGATTTTGGGGTATATACAATGTTACATAACGACATAAGGCACTGGGTATCTCTGGGCGGCGAACCTGTTAAAGTGTATACTTGTGTACACTTAGGCAACCATAAAATTGAATCTTTTAATTGTATTTCAGAGTGTGCTATTCTTTTGCCTGCAAGTTCGAATAGTTTTGGGCTTTTTTATGTAGAGTGATAGGGTTATCATGAAATATTGTTTCTGATTGATGATTAAATTAATTCCGATCGTTGTTGTAAAAAGCCTCGCAAGCCTACTTTAGCCTAAGTAGCTAAGCGGGTGTTTTGCTTCTTCCAAAACCTGCTGCTAAAATCCTTTTTACAGTTGGTGGTGAAAGTTTGGTCCACTTTAGCAGAGTTTCAAGCCACTTACATCCACTCTTTAGTTGCTCACAGTGGGATTATCTGCTTCAGTACTTTATTTTTGTAGCAGAACTTTATCAAAAATCAAGTTCTAGCCTACTTAGTGGGAATTTCCCCAATTTGCTACCTGTTTGGTGTCTCTACATACATGGCCATTCTTGGTGATTCCTTCATGATAGTAACGACTCTCATAAATTTCTTCGCTGTCTTCACTCTTTAAAATTGTATCGTGGTCTGGAGTTGAGTGTATTAACTTTTTTTTTTTGGGGGTGGGGGGGATCTTCTTGATTTTATGTTTTTTATTTTTGCTATTTTTTAAATTTTATTGTACGTAGTATTCAGTGGTTGAGTGTCTTCATTTTATTAATCACATGTTTACGCTTTGTATGTTGATGTTTTGATATTATACATCTAAGTGCTTAAACTAGTTTGCGTTAGCCAATATTCATTTTTAATTCTGATATACATTCTCCATAATAGAATGAGTGAATTTTGATAAGTCCATGCTTGTCTCTAGTTATTAATACATCTAATCTCATTTTGGTATTATAATACTAAATACTTAACACTAGCTTGCATTAGCAAATATTCATCTTTAATTGTGATATACATTTTGCATAATAGAAGTGAATTTTAATAAGTCCGTTCTTGTATCTAGTTATTAATACTATCATCTTACATCACATTATCATATTTATTTTAAGAATCTTCAATATATTTAACTGTTATTGTGTATAAAATTTAACTCGTAATCGTTGAAACGTTCATTTTCCACTAAAGATCTTAAACCTTAATCTCTGCCTCTGGACTTTCATATACTTCTGTGAAACTTTGTGAACCAAAGACATGTGCTGAAAGATTAATATCACATTTATGTCTTTGGATGATCCTGTGAAAGCGCTCTGTATCTTTGACTGTTCCTAATCTGTGATTTTCTCTTATTGCACTTCAAAGTTGAATAAGTCTCCTTGTTAAGGGAGTCTACTGACAGATATATATTAGACAATGAGATTATGTAATGGGGTATCTTTGATGCCTGCAAATTTGTTTGCCTCGTAACTTTGAAGTCTTTGAGGAATGCATCTAATGTAATAGGTTAACAAGATCACAATTTTTAAAAATGTTCTAATATGTGCATGGTCTCTTGTACTTGAGCTTCATCGTCTCTTATCATTTTTAACCTTCTGATAGATGTCTTGCCCCTTTCCTTTAAGCACATATATTTTCAAGTTTCTACTTATGGTTAAGTGAGTAATCTGAAATTTTCCTAGAGAAAATAGTCTTTTTTGAGTTAAGCTAGAATTTTGAATAGTCTTCTTTTCTTGGTAACATAAGTAACATGTTTTCTATTGGAGAATGCAGCTTGCTTAAATTTGATTCATTTGACTTTAACCAATATGATCTCCAAACAGATAACTAACTGTGAATTTGGGTGCATACATTTGCTATACTGTGTTTTTATTAGTACCCTAATAGATGAAGTTTTTTTTTATTTTGTCCGTTCTTATAATCTCATTGAGTAACTATTGTTCTCTGCCAATAGAAAAAAAATCTCTTCTTTCATTCAGAAAATGATCCAAAGTAGATGTTAGCCATATTCTATGCTTATTCGGGTGAACAATTTGTTGTGCTGCTCATTGTGCCTTATGTTGTTTTATGTGGCCTTCAATTGTGACCCACGGCTCTAGTATGAATAAGGTCATTCATTTAGGTACACATGTTTTGATGTAGTTGGCAGAACTGCAATTAGATGAGTTTGCATCGACATGTATTATTCACTTGAATTGTGATTTTTTATAGGAGTTGGCTTGAACTAGTGTAGATTATTGTGAATCTTAGTGTCTTCTTTAGTTTCTGAGTATATATCCTTAGAAGTGAAGAAGCATGCTATGCTGAAGTTCTCAAGGATTTATCTGTTTGAATTTCATACCAACTCCTATACGATTAATTTATTTACTGCACTAGTTGCATATATGTTCTTTAATTACTAGCCTAATTGCTGAATATGCTTTACGTTTGAAAATTCGATGAATATGCCATTGTTTCTGATCTTGATGAGATTATTTGTCGCGGCAGATTTTGCGGCAGAATTCTTTTAACTGATTTGCTGACATGGGAACTTGATTCTGCAGCGCCTTTTGTAATTATGCTGAAATTGAAGCTTTTACCGAGGAGAAAAAGAAATCTTTGTTGGTTAAACGCCAGGGAAAAGGGGCAGATTTTGTCCGCGCAGTTGATGAAATAATTGACATCTATGAGAAGAAGCAGAGCCTTACTGAGGTGATATCAGGTGACGAAGACAGCAAACCAAATAATGGAGATTTTGTAGGTTCCAGAAGCAAATCATCCACAAATAATACAGAGATTCTCTCTCATGAAAATAATAACCTTCAACCAGATACTTTATGTGTCTCTGTTGGAAACCATGATGTGGTAAATCAGCAGGAAATTCCAAAGACCTCTTTGGAAGGTTATCCTCACGATCGAAGCATATTGAAAAATGAACCAACTGAGAAAGTATCTATACTTGATCAACTGAGGCAAACTCCTCTATCCACTACAACTTCTACAAGGAAGAGACAGAGAGATGGATCTCTACAAAGTTCTGTCATACAGAGAGTGCCATCCCTTCGAAGGTCTAGGAGTTCGTCCAGCGGGGATGTCTATAAATTTCAAAAGCCATCCATGAAAGGGAATGAATCTGACCAAGCTGGTGATGATTTGGTTTCTAATCCTTTGCAGGAAGAATATAGTCTGAAAAAAGTGTTGACTGGAGATGCGGATAATGTCACTCTGTGCTGTAATGGTGGTCTGCCTTCTAACAACTGCAGTGACGATATTGGCTCTGACAGAAGCACAGCGAGGTCTGATGTGGAAGAAGCTAGTATGTTGGAATCTAATTGCAAATTAGTAAAATGTGGAAACGGGCATTGGAATAATAATTTAGTGTCAAATGGAGTTACTCTGAATGGAAAGCTTGGCCTCCCTGTCAAAGCTGGGATTCTTAAGAAAAAACGAAAGCCTAATAGGAAGCGGGCTACAAATACTCCAGAACGTGGTACCCTGGACAAGGAGGCAGAAATGCGGGCTGAGTTGCATGAAAGTCTTCCAGAGTCTCCTAAGTACCAGAAGGGAATAGTTGGAAACTTTAGTAAAGCTGATGGAGATGAACATCTTCCTTTGGTGAAAAGAGCAAGGGTCCGCATGGGAAAGCCATTAATGCAGGAAAAACAACTTGATGAATTTGTTGAGAAAGGAGAAAATTTAGAATTAGTAGAATCATTGGAGGAATTAGATACATGTATTAAAACCTCTAGTTCTGTGAGCAGTCCTGCTGATAGAACGTTATTTACGGTCAGAGAAGAAGCAAATTCTTCACTGGTTAATGATGGTGTTGTTACAGCTGGGAGAGATCAAATGCTTTGGAAGGTTAATAAGTTTCAGATCGGAGGTATCACATTCGACGGGGAAGCAGCTCTGCCTCCTTCCAAGCGTCTACATCGTGCGCTGGAAGCCATGTCTGCAAATGCAGCTAAAGAGGTAGATGATACTCCTGAAGCTCCAAGTGACATTAAGATCATTTCAAACGGTAGCATCAATTTTCCAAAGGCGAGCGCTCTTGATCACCCTGTTGATGGGAATGTTGGGAACCCTATGAGCTCACACCATGTTCAATCTTCTGCCAGTGCTGCATTCCATGATAACAAATTAGAATCGGCATTAAGCTTGGTCTCACAGGATCTGAAGGAGCCTATATTATCACTTCCCAAAGTAGACCCTGATAACATTCTTAGTCCAAGTTTGAGGAGCCCTCAAAAGAAAGAAACTGATGTGCTGCCGGGATCAAACGGCAATGGGGTATACACTAGCAACATGTCGGATTTAAATGTCAGAGAAGAGGTTCTCCAACCTTGTGATCTGAAATTGGTCGAGAATCTAAAAACTATGTCTAGTGAAAGCATAGCTGATCAGTTATCTTCCCCGTCAGGAATTGAAATTAAGAATGAAAATGGGAATGAGGCTTTGCCGCCAATTAGGGAATCTTCTGATACTCAATCGGAGGATTTAAGGGGAAGTGGAAGTTTGAAACTAGAAACAATTGAACTAAAGCCAGATTCTGTTATGGATTCTAATATTGACAGCAACTCGCATGGAAATTTGGTTGCTGCTATTCCAACAGTAAATGTTGCTTCTGCAGCAAGTGACACATCTGGACCTACCAAGTCTGCTGGCTCTCTGTCTGATGAAACTGTACAGGATAGAGACATGTAAGTTCCTCCTTCGAACTTTGCTGTTTTGCACATTAGAATTTTTATTTTATGATGTCATATTTCTATCTATCACAATTGCCTAAGTTGAAGGACATGTAGTCATATGTCAAGTTGTGGAATATTCAGTGGTCGTTTACATTTGTCCATTTCGATTTGTTTGTTGTTTCTTTCAATTTGGTCTCTCATCATGATGTGAGAGTTAATATGTGCTATGAGATGTATGATTTATTCTAGTCCTCATTTTATTGCTTATTTGGTCTCTGGATTTCATACTATGCAATTTCATAAGATGTACCTATCTATCATGTAAGACTAATTACTCACTTGAAAGAAGAAAAGCTGTGTCACGCTTCTGGAATTGACCGAAGAATCAGCCATGCTTATGTGAGAGTGGTGATCCGGGTATGGAACTAATCTCACAGAGGTGTCAAGCCTGAGCACTTCAATCACATAGCATTTCACAAAACTCAAAAGTAATACTTGAGTCTTGACAATGATAGAAGTTCCTATAAAATATAGTCCTCACGCACGGTCTTAAACGATACTAGTCTTGTACATTATTAGCATATTTCAAGCAGCTATTCTAAATAGTCTGGTCGCTCCAAAATATGCAACCTACAAACAATTCATTTTGCCACCAGAATCCATCTTGTACCTGTAGCTATGTAAAATCTAAAGAAGGTTGAAAACCATGGGTTGAACTAAAGTTAGCAAGTACTTTATTCCACGCTAGTGGGTTTGATAAGTTTTGCACAATAAATATGTAAATCTTTATAACAATAATACTTATCAAAGTTTCATTTGAAGTTTCTAGATCATAGAAGGATGTATAAAACCGCTCGTTGCTTATTCTAGGAAAAGAACATGAAAATCCAATGATTCAAAAATCATGAACTTCTTTTATTCTCTAGAATCATGATATCAAAAGAATATGCAATATATGGCGCTGTAGCGAAATATTGGATGATTATCAATTTCCCAATTATTTCTTTAATCAATTTGAAATTTGGATTGTCAATAACCACTTTGTCAATTATTCAGCAATCACTTGAAATACGGTTTAGCGATAAACACACACATAAACAAATTGAATGCATAAACTCATGCATGAATAAAGCAACTCACTTTCCCAATTATTCAGTAAACTCATGCACATAGTCAAATACTAAACTCATGCATGAATAAACTAATTACCACTTTTAAATTATTCAGTAATCTCTTGAAACACTAATGCTCGATAAACACGCACATAGTCTGCTTATCTCCCTCGCTATCATAGTAAGACTACGAATTATGGTCCAGATGACATGCAAATACGTATCACTTAGTACTTTCTCGGAAATGGAATGCACCTAACATTCATGTGTCGCCTGAAGGCCACATCACTTTTGTCAAAATGGCCACATCACTTGTCTTGGTGCATTCAATACTACATGGAAGGCTCGATCACTTCACTAGCTTTTAAGGGTTTCCATTCATCACTCATAATACATGTTCATATGCATAGGTTGCGTATCTTCCTCATTTATTGCACTAAGTCTACGAATTATGATCTGACAACATAGGAACACGATTACACATCCCTGAGTATGTATTCCCCAGAAACAGAGTGGACATAACCTAGCCATAGGTTGTCTGACAGCCACTTCACTTTTGCCAAAAAAAGCCATTTCACTTCTGAGAAATGCCACTTCACTTGTGCTAATGAGGCTATTTGAATAGAAATTCATATTTTGTATGTGGGAATGAATAAACCAAAGAAATAAATTATGATTAAAAAACTTGTAAAAAAGGTCGACGTCTTTAGAAAATTTAACTTGGTACTTCTTCTGTGCATTGTTTTTTATGTAGTACTAGTTGTTAACTTCTATGTCCTCAACCAGAAGTGTGTTTGTTGTTGTTGTTGTGTGTGTGCGCGCGCATACCTGAAGATACTGATATTTCTTGTTCTGGCGTTGTAGGTCGGATGTTGCTAGAGAAGATAAGCACAAAGTAACCCCAAAGGATTGGGGTAGTTCTGATTGGACACCCATAAAAGATTTGATTGCAGCTGCCCAAGCAAAGCGTCTTCTGTCTCGATCTACGTCATTTCCCGACAGTGTTGTGGATGGAAAGGTTTTGGATCCTGTAGTAAGTCCATCTGTTACCAATAAAGGCGAATCTGTGTCACCTCAAACTTCTGTGATCCACCATCGACCTGCTACAGATGATAGGACTCACAATGTACAAAATGGTAGCAGAAGTCCGTTTGTTGGTCAGCGAGATAGGGGCTCTGACAAAGTGGCGGCTTCTGTGGAAGCCACTGTAGCTCGAAGATCGTTTGAAGCACTGCTCTGTACATTGTCAAGAACGAAAGATAGCATTGGTCGTGCAACGCGTGCGGCAATTGACTGTGCAAAATATGGGATTGCTGGAGAGGTTAGCCTTCACTTATGCCTTTGTTCTCTACCTTGGGATTCAATGAATTTAATAGCAAGATTCTCTTGTTAACTTGAGGTCTTTATTGTGAATGGTTTGTAGCCGTTAGTAGTGATCTTCTGTAAGTTTCTTTTCTTTACACTTAGGCTACGTGGATGCATAGGCCAGTCTAGCAATTTGTGCATATTAGCATGTATTGCTGCTAGACTTTTAGCTGTTACTTTGTGAATGGTTAAATTCCCAAATGCTTTTCAATCCTTTTTTTTGGGTGTGGGGTGGGGGTGGGGGTGGTGATGGGGGTGCAAATTTTAATTATTAGGGTGATCAACATAAGAACCTTGATTCACATGTTCCTTTGATGAAGCAATCAGAGTACGTTGGCAATCTCTTAAGGAAAATAGGGTGCATGGTTTGAGAAGGGTGCAACCAGGCAATTCTGGGCATGCCAATTTTGGTCGTTTGAAGCATCCCTTAAATAACATAGGCTTGTGGCCTCCAAGTTCTCTGTCAGAACTGCCTGCATGTGAGTGAGCAGTTCTGAACCTTACATGTGACAAACAAGGGGGCAAATGGGTAATTTGCCCTCCCAATGCATGGCTCAGAACCACCCGCTTGCATGCGGTCGGTTCTGAGGTGATTCCTGTTCAGGCTTGCGGTATCATAGAACAATATTTGCTATTTGTTAGATTTGCGATGACTTTCTTATTCAATGAAGTTTACTTAATTCCTTACTTCCAGTTCCACCTCTATTAATTTAATACAACGTAATGAGAATTGCTTTCGTAATAGTCTAAAAATATAAGTAAAACATAGTAATTCTAATACCTATTTAAGGTAATGCCTGCACATCTGTGATCTGATGACTTACATATACAGCTGTTGTCACTAATACTTGTCTGTTTTCAGTACTAGGAATAACCCATATATTCAACACCATTGTATTTTCTTTTGATTGGGACCATCAGATGTTCTTTTGGTAAGTATAAAAAGTTTATTTTGCATTTGTTGGCATTACAGTGAGCATGCTGGATTAGGTTATGACAACTGGGTGCCCAGCATAAGCATCAAACTGTCTTTCTCTGATTTATCAGTTTATCTTGTCCTAAGCTGTAAGCATTGTATGTTCAGCTCTGATTGCCTATTGTTTGAGATGGGATAAATCTGAAATATTGTTAGCAACCCTTGTTAAGGTATCAGTTGGACATCTACTTTGGTGTTGTGCTGCTTTCATTGTCAATATGTTTATCGGTGATTTCACTTCTTTGTCAATTTTTTTCTCTAGATGACATTTCTTCTGTAACATACATCTGGAGTAAGAAAATTCTGATCTTTTGAACGTATTGGAGGATTTACTATCTATATTTTAAGAATATAGTCCATCTATTCTCTCTTTTATAATCCCTGGAAGACTTCAGGGAGATGAAAAAAAAATGACTGCATTGTATGAAATGACTCCTTCCTATTATTGGCACTAGTAACCATATAATTTTATCTTTTTAGGTAGTTGAAATCCTTGTTCAGCATTTGGAAAGAGAATCAAGTTTGTATAAAAGGGTAGATCTATTCTTCCTTGTAGATTCCATTACTCAATATTCACGCAGTCAAAAAGGTATTTTTATTTTGTGTTGCTAACTGTTTCTATTCAGGGTCTTGACTTTGACTGATGAATGTTTTCTTTCCAACAAACCTGCTTGAAAAACATCAGGTGGAGTTGGCGATGTGTACCTTTCTCTTGTCCAGTCTGTGCTTCCTCGTTTATTATCTGCTGCTGCACCTCATGGACATACTGCATGGGAAAACCGTCGACAATGCCTAAAGGTAAGCATCTTCAGCATTTATTATTCTGTTCTTCCCTGGGATGAATTTTATATCATTCCTTTTTGGATGTAGGTATTGAGACTCTGGCTTGAAAGGAAAACCCTCCCAGAATCTATAGTACGGCATCATATCCGGGAACTTGAATCTGTAAATGAAATATCATTAGCTAGTTCCTATTCTCGACGTCCGTCAAGAACAGAGCGCTCCCTTAATGATCCTATCCGTGAGATGGAGGGAATGTTTGTTGATGAGTATGGAAGGTGCATTTCAGTTCTTTGTTTTTATTGTCTGTTAAGTCGATTACCTGTTTATCACTTGTTAGTTTTTCAAAGTAGTTACTTAATTTGGAAACAAGCTTGTAAATATAGCTTAGTGCAAGTCAAGACTTATGTGTTCATGATTCCCCAAAATTTACCTAGGAAGATATCCACGCTTGAAGATGTGGAGCATGTGGCACAGTGGCAGATGTGTCCGATGACCTTACACATTCAATCCTCCTTTTCATTTTTTCTTCGTCATCAGGACATTAGATTACTCTTACGTTATTTGACTTTTGTTACTTCCTAGAATTAAGAAAATGGTTTCTACTTAAATTATTCTAATTCTATTTGAATGCCAATTGCAAGTAACAGAAGTAGATTAGTTGTACTGCACATGTGGATTGAGATATTTGTCCTCTTATATTTGTCTATGGTTTTTGATCAGTACTCAATTAATTTAGCTTATTGAAGCTAGATAAGTGTAATTTTTTATGTCTATAATATTAGAGTGAATTGTATCTTTCATACCATAAAATTTGTTAAGATACACCTAGCTACTTTTCTCCTCTTGGCAGAAAGAAATTCCAAGTTTCTTTTTTGAAACTCATAACTATTTATCTACTGAGATGTTTTTTCAACTTGTTCGCTTATGGTTGCTATAAATATTTGAAGTCAAAAGTTCAATAACAATAAACTATTTACTGGCATTTGGACCTGCTTTTTGCACTTTAAATAAACTATAGTTCATGAGTTTCTCATAATGGGCCAAGTGTCATTGTCAAACAACCTTTTAGACAAACTTAATTTTTTTGCGTGCCTTTTTTTTTGCATTGACTTGGATTTTGAACTCAAATAGTACTAGGCACTCTGATTAGATACCTCGATATATTACACTTGACTGATATATTCTCACTCAATCCTTTTGTTGGTCTAACTGAAAGCATTTAAACTTGCAAAGTATAGCGTAAATTGCTCTTCTTCAAGCGTACCACCTGTGTTTTCCTTATGGAATCTGTTTCACACGTACTGATGCTTGCCACTTAATTTTTAATCCTGTTGAAATTCCATAATAAGTATGCTTTAGCTGCTATATTTTCTTCCTGTTGCTCACTAGTTTGTTTTGTATTACAGCAACACAAGTTTTCAGCTGCAACATTTCATTCATCCTCCCTTGCTTGAAGACGATGAAGGAAGTGGGGATGACGAGAAAAGTTTTGAAGCTGTTACCCCTGAACGGAATGCAGAGGTTGAGGACGATAAGGGAGTGACTCAAACTCCCAGCGGGAAGCATCGTCATATCTTGGAAGATGTTGATGGTGAACTTGAGATGGAGGATGTCGCCCCTCCTTGTGGAGGAGAAGCAAGTTCAAGTTGTCATGTTTCAGGCACTGGAACTGTACCTGATGCTCATTATCAGCATGAGCAACATCATACCTTGCCCTGTGCTCCTCCACTTCCTGAGGACTTGCCACCATCTCCACCCCCTTTGCCTTCTTCTCCTCCACCTACGGCTCCATCTTGCTCCACCCCAATCTCTATTGTTCCCCAACAACAATCCGGAGGATCTCATGCTAACAGTAATGCTAATGGTTTCCACCTTTCCAATAACCACGTGAGTGTCCTTCATACATTACTCTTTCTAATTTTCAGGGTTGGCTTGTTCTTCTCTAGCTGTGTCCTTGCATGTGCATGATAACTTTTATTCTTATAAATCTTTTTCTGATCATTTATGCAGAATAATCAGAACCATCAACAACATTCAATTAGTCAACAACAAAATAGTTTTCAAGGCAAGTTGATTTCTTCGGAGTCGGCACCGTATTATACTCATGGATATGGTGGTTTCCCTAAACAGATGCCACCAGCTGTGTGTCCTCATGGTTCCTCTGGCCCTTACAATTCTCAGACAGCAATGCATTCTGGAAATAACTTTCAGCCTAGTATCAGCACACCCTTGCCAAATAAGGCTTATACCTTGCAGCCACCACCTCCACCAGTCTCAAATCAGTTCTCTTATGTACAAGCAGAATCTCAACTAAGACCGCAGCCTTGGGGTAATTCTTCTTCATTTGGTGATAGATTTCAGTATGCACATGGTCCACAAGGGGGAAGTTTTTATGGTGATAGGAGTATTAGGGGACCACCTCAACATGAGAATGTTGAGAGGGGCAGATTTCCTCCGGCTACAAATTCAGGTAACTATACCAACACGCAGGGGGGG